>JALPQI010008957.1:0-49881 GCA_025490895.1 Thaumatotibia leucotreta
AAACAAAAGGTCGTATGTGAGATAAGAGTCGGTCAAATAATATTTCCCGAACTATATACGTTATATTATTGCATAACATTATATGAAATACAGGTAAGTCACACTTTTCACAGAGGCAGATTATATCGGGTCAGCTTTGCCGTGTCAACTGTGTCGTTATTTACAACTTACCTGCTATATGTTATTCTGTTAAACCAACATAAGCGTGATCTCTTGATACGCTAAGTTGTTTCGGATTTCGAGTTCATAATTCACTGGAGACGTGCTCATTCCAACGCAAATAATTTGAGAATATATCACTGCATTGTGGCATGTCGTCTGATAATAATATACATTTCATTCACACCCGGTCTCGTGTCATGCCTGCTAAGATAACCTAAAGCTTTGGCCTTTAAGCTACTTAATGTAGAATAGTTTTATCGCCTTGTAGGCTAACATATTCACATGGTCGTAGTTTGCTGTGACTATTACAAAAGAAACTTTCGTAGGTACAGAATATATTTTGTGGTACAGAAGGCCGAGTGTAGGTAATAACTTATAAAAAAGGTTTATTATAAGATATTACCTACACTCGGCCTTCTGATACGTATCTTATATCATCATCATCACCATCAGCCTATGATAGTCCACTGCTGGACGTAGGCCTCTCCTATTAACTATGAGTATAGACGCATTAGGAGATAAATGCCCATAATCGCCACGCTGGGCAAGCGGATTGGCGATCGCAGTAATGTTTCCACTATGATGACGCTGCTGCCCATCATCAATCATTAATCAAATATGGTCAGTGACACTTCAATCCCTTACTCTTATGACACCCGCAGGAGGAGTCGGGGTGGTGACAAATGTATTCTTTCTGCCGTCACCACATGGCCAATATATGTATCTTATATAGTTTCGACTTAATAATATTATGTGGATTTCCACCGAAAACAAAAATGAAAATCATAATTATATGTACGATGTGCATTATTATATTACATATTAAGTTGTCACAATCCACATTACAGCTTTCATATTTTGACTAAGGTTACGGGCTTATCGGTAGGGGAGATACGCCATGAAACGGACATTTAACTTTGAAGTAAGATACATACTGTAGTTAAAAACTTAGGAACTCGTTAACTATCATTGAGGATTTCGGATATACTGTAATATAATTATTATTACACTATATTAAATAAAAAGCCATACTTTTTATGAAATATTTAAATTTCTTTAATCTCACTTGTGTCCGTTTCATAACACCTGTAGCACTGAATCGGACAGTGGGTGTCTTGAAACGGACTAGGAACCAATACTTGACTTTGAGACACATAAGGCACAATAATACTTATTTTAATAAGGCTATTACTTAGTAGATCCCAAACTACGATCACAGAATTACCAATTACAAAAAAAATCAACATAAAATATTCAATTTTTTAGTCTTGGTTTAATTTTTCAACCATTACAGTAATTCGTTTTTTTTAACAATAATTCTTATTTTAATAAGTCAAACACTTTGGTAGAACTCAAACTGAGATCATAGAACAAACGACTACTTACAAAAAAAACAACATAAAATAATTCAACTTCTTTCAACGTCCGTTTCAATGCGACGGTCCCTGGCCGTTTCATTGCGAATCGAACCTAAAAATATTTTAACCAAATTTTAAATAATAATGTATTGATAAGATCATGACTCACCGTTCCGTATCTCCTTGAGAATATGCCTCAACAAGTACAGACATTAAAATTGTAATTTAAGATGTTGCCCAATTTTAAATTAGTTTGCAAAAATACGCAATTTTTTACAAAATTCATGCGTTTCAACTACGTGCGAAATAGTGAAGTAAGTAATGTCTCACGGGATCTGCTATTATTGTGGGTTCATCTATGGTCATCAGTGTTGACAACAACCAAAGAACTTTGAAATGTTCGTTCAGATTTTTTTAAGATATCGATAGTGTCCGTTTCATAACGCGTCCGTTTCATTGCGTATTCCCCCTACCTACCTATCAATTAATTTTATTAATTAAGTAATTGTGTTAATTGATATGAGTATACACATTATTGAATGAGAAAATTGATTCAACGTTTTTTTGTCTGTTATTGTCATGGTTACGTTACAGTCACCTGAGTCACGCTGGTTTTATGCAAAATTATGCTACTTAAACTATGCAAACATATTTTTTCTGGCGTTAATAAGCACATTCCTTAATGGGCCACCTACAAACAACGACTTAACGCATGTTTGCATAATGTAAGTAGCATAATATTGCTTAAAACCAGAGTGACTTAGGTGACCGTAACCATGGCGATGACAGACAAAATAAAGTTGATTCACCAAAAACAGTACGTATAAATTTCAAGACGTAGATATTAGAATAGAATTAATTTTATTTAATATAGTGGAAACAATGTCTGAGTTGAAAAGTAAAGTAAAAATATTACTATCTTGTGGCAACACTAACATTTAGACGGAGCATCAACTGCTGGACGTAGGCCTCTCCTATCTACTATGCGTATAAACGCATTAGGAGGTAAATGCCCATAATCGCCACGCTGGGCAAGCGGATTGGCGATCGCAGTAATGTGTCCACTATGATGACGCTGCTGCCCATCATCAATTTTTTATCAAATAACGGTCAGATACACTTCAATCACTTAGTCGACTCTTACGACACCCGCAGGAGGAGTTGGGGTGGTGACAAATGTTTTCTTACTGCCATCACCACACGGCCTACGGACATTTATGTACATAATTATTATATTACAATAGTACCTAATATAAATGAATCAAAGCCATGTGACGTTGTTGATCTAAAAATATACTCTCTATAATCTCAGTCCTGGCTTTACAGGCGTAAATGCCAGTGAGGAACCCACGCAACTTGTTTGATTGATCGTCAACGAGATTTAGCTAATTAATAACCCTGCCGGTACCCACCTTGACAAATTGGTGAAGATCAATCGGAAACACATTATAGGCTAAAACTAAATTAACAAAAAAACATAGTAATCGTAATAAAGAACATATTCAGTATCATAAGCATACCTAGGATAACTCGGGGCATTTATACGAAAGTGATGTAGCAAAATATTTTATCGACTAAAAATATATCGATGTTACTGTGAATAACAACATCAAAATGTTATTCGACATAAATAAATATTAAAGGTACTTACTCCTGAATTAAAATTTAAAATAAATTTGAACGGCTATTTACGCGTTTATTTTAAAATAATTTTCAAATATACAATGAATATTAAAATATCAATATTTAAATTGTTATTTTGATTGAAATTAAACCTGCATACTTTTTTACTATCTGAAGAGGCCGGATATTAGATATGACAGCGAACCGAGAATGTTCAATAAGCACATCTTTTATTATTTATATCGAGATCATATAATCGATATCAAATGCCTATAACTTGCCCCCAGTTATCCCAGGTATGATCATAAGTACTGGATGATTCTAATCGGGATAAAGAATAAAATAAAAGTGCTCGATAGATATTAACCATGACACCAGTCTGCGCCACTGTCCAACACATCGCCCTACATTATGCATGCATAATGAACCATTTCTCGCACTAGTGCGTAAAGTAAAAAAAAATCTATACTCACAGACAAATACTAAAAGCTTGAGAGTGAGATCTTGTCGAGCCGTAGAGTACATACATATTTTGACATAGACATAGGTATTTTCAAATTCAATTTATGTCTGTTTTAATAGTACATTATGACACAAGTGCGAAAAACATGAATTTCGAAACGAGTGGCGATGTTTTAAAACACGACCGATAGGGAGTGTTTTACATCGACACGAGTTACGAATTTCGTTTTTGCACGTGTCTTGTACTACGTTTTTTAGTACAGACGGCCCTCCGAAGTTTTGGACTTGACGTAAAATGACCCAGTTCTCGCACTAGAGCCTAAAATGTACACCATCTGTACTAAAAAATAAAGTTATTAAACATTTGAATATTCTCGAGTAGTTTTATCTTCTCGCTTCGGTTGTTGAGCAATATTGAACAAAGAATTTTATTGTATAGCCTCTTCAATAACTCTGGCTTCGACAATCGCCGATCGTATTTTCTAGTTACGTCCCGATTGTACGAAGTAAATCGTCCAGCGCTTTTATTTACGTTCCAGTATTTGTTGGCGACATTTCTCGCATTATTGGTTAAACTCTTTACAATGAGGCGAGGACACTTAGTTTACTCGTTGTCGATATAAAATGGCATTTGTAGGACAGATTGAAAAATGGACGTCGTTCTTTTCTTGGCTGTCTTGTGTGCTACAAATAAATTATATTTTATTCCACTGTAACTTTCGATTTTGGCCATGATGTCTTGTCTCAATATTTACCCATTAATATATTTAAAATAGGTAATACATTTTATACCTATTTATTTAAAATAGATTCTGACCGATCACATTTTGTTGACAGTTATTTCCTTGCGGTAGGTATCATTATTTTTAAAAAAGCAATTATACAGGGTGGTCCAAACCTTGACGTCAAAAAATTTTTTTTAGATTCCTCACGTCATGAGCTATCAGAATATACCCCATGTATGTTAGCCGATTTTTTGTAGTTTTTGAGTTATGAATTTTTGAAATTTTTTTTTTGAGAAATTCTGGAATGAAGAAATTTATTAATAAAAAAAACTTTTTGGTTTTTTAACTAGTTTCTTTTTGTAAAAGTATTACTAAAAATAAAGTATTTACTGACAAAAAAACTAACGTCCTCACGTTGATACAAGTAGGATAAAAAATACCGAATTCTAAATTTTACGTTAAAAACGCATCAAAATAGCATTAATGTACGTAAATAAAAAAAATAAAACATATCCCAAGGATGTTTTGTAATCTAAAGACTGCCCTAGACCTTAAACCTTCGTAAAAGCCAAAAAAAGTGATACTTAATGATGAGGATTTTTCGGAGTAGTCGGTCAAATAAACTTAAAAAGAAGCTTCTGAATTTTTTATTTAAAAATAAAGTAAAATTTCGTCTGTTTTGTTGTTCTTATCAATAAACAAAGACAGAAAATACCACGAAAATTAAATTTGTGCAGTTATTCAAGAATTTTTTTACTACTTAAAAATTTTAAGCATTTTTAAGTTTATTTGACCGACTACTCCGAAAAATCCTCATTATTAAGTAACACTTTTTTTTTGCTTTTACGAAGGCTCAAGGTCTAGGGCGGTCTTTGGAATACCAAAATTCCTTGGGATATGTTTTATTTTTTTATTTACGTACATTAATGCTATTTTGATGCGTTTTTAGCGTAAAATTTTGAATTTGGTATTTTTTTATCCCACTTGTATTAAAGTAAGGACGCTAAGTTTTTTGTCAGTAAATGCTTTATTTTTAGTAATACTTTTACAAAAAGAAACTAGTCAAAAAACCCAAAAGTTTTTTTTTGATTAATAAATTTCTTCATTCCAGAATTTCCCAAAATATTTTTTTCAAAAATTCATAACTCGAAAACTACGAAAAATCGGCTAACATACATGGGGTATATTCTGACAGCTCATGACGTGAGGAATCTAAAAAAAATTTTTTGACGTCAAGGTTTGGACCACCCTGTATAGTAGGTTGGCTCTAATATTGATATTTTAAGTTTTAGTTTCACCTATTCCCTGAAAGATGAAGTGGTAAATTTAATAAAACCTAAGCTTCATAATTGGGACAAATTTGCAAAGAGAAGGATAAACTATTTATAGTTGACATGATTTTGTAAAGACTGCATTTTATTTCTCATCTTAGTGTAATCGTTCATTGTGAGTAACTGTAAACATGATAATATGTTTTTCTAACTACTGAATGCATGTCACACCAACATACATTTTTAAAGTATTTCTTTAAGTTTCTTATGTGTGTACAGAAAATCAAAATATATTCTAGTATCAACATTGTTAGTTCGCGTAACATGAAGTCAAAAGTGTGACGATCCTAATTTTTTTATGACTTTGCTGACCACAGAGCACAGACCTCTTTAGTGTGTCAAGTCTCAGGGATAGCATACAACGACCCTTGAATACGAGGTTTGACGACCGTGACAGACATGTCTGACAGGTTATTGTCTGCGATACAGATAAGTGTCAAAAACCCCAGGGTTAAATAGTGCTAAAATTTGGAACCTAAAATGTATTATATACATCAACCCACTCATTCATCAACATTTGCGAGGACTATGGAAGTAGGTACCTGTATTGGCTAATTTATGTGTTGCCTGAAAAACAATTTGGTCAATTAACGTTTTGTTATTATCTGTAACATTTTTTCCTTGTTTGACGTGACAACGTCTTATAAATTGGTTTGCCGGGTGACACTTCAAGAAACTGCGTTACGCTCCGCTCACGTTAAGGTGGGGCCACACTTGTAACAATACGACGGACCGGACTACGTGACATTGCAACAGAACATGTTACGCTCAATGTGGACGCTCCGTGATCGTGCTGACACGGTTACACACCGTGTACGATGAAATGTCACAAGTGTAGACGCACGTTGGCGAACCAGACTGCGTGGCATGACATCGGTACAAGAGTCTGTCGTTGTTTGTCATTTACCGACTACCTAGTAACTCAACATGATGGACTACCGAGGCGGCGGCGAGGTGCGGGCGGGGGACGTACCGCTGGACAGGTCACGACGTGATCCATTCCTAGCCCATGGCTGTGTCTGTGTCATCTGGCGTACTTGTACGCGTGTCATAAATGCAAATGTGGACGTGTCGTGGTCACGTCACAGGTCGGGGAAAATAGCGAACATGCTTTGAAGAAAACCGACTCGAGATGGATCGGCCCGTAACACGTGACTTCGATGCGTGACAGTACACAGACCAGCGTCCACACTAGGCCCGGTTAGTAGATCGTAACTCCATACATTGTCCTGCAGACTGGTCATACATGGTCTGTGTCAAAACAGTTCTTTCAGTGTTCGGAATGGATTGTGCCGTACTGCAACTTGTAACAAATTGTTCGCGTACAAAACACGTCCACATTAACGGTACTGACACGTGTTACTGTTACGGTCACGGAATAATGTTCGGCAAAATGTCACAAGTGTGGACCCACCTTTATGCGCTCACAATGAGAGCGAGTGAGAGGCACGCGTCCCTTCCACTCGGGCATGGTTAGCCCGCCTAAGAGCGAGAGACACAGACATAAAAAGTCGTTGTCACGTAAAACTTTCGCCCGTATACCGACTTTACAGGCAACCAATTTTTTTAATTTACAGGTAAGTTCGTGACCATCGAGGGTGCAGTCATCAAACACACAGGTGCCGATCGAAAGTCCCTAAAATACTTACTTACTACGAGTATTATGAACTAGCATGTGATCTATGAATAAAATTAAATAAAACATGGAAGCCACACGCCAATACTAAATTGCATTTCAAAAAACTGTCCTGAATCTTAGTTAACAAGTGTCACCCTCTTCAATGCATCACGGCAATGAATTTGAATGTCATTCTATAAAAACTTAAACCGCCATTTAAAAACTGTTGTGGTTGGTCCATCAAAGTTTTGATTGCCTATATTCTACAAAACATTTTGTCAAATATGTTGCGCATAAATATGCGCGGTGTTAAGAAAACGCTATGTCCTGCCCAGATGGACAAGATTGTCACAATTGAACAATTGTTTTTGGGGGCATTTTTGAGCTGACGTTAGACGTCCATATTATATATGGTCGCAGCATGTGATAAATCTTGTTCACAGTAGCATGCAATCAGGAATCCCGCCCAAACATTGTAATTAAAATCTTTCTAATCAATTTGTGGTGATTTCGCAATATAAAATAACAAACTTCTGTTTTAATGTAGAAAAACATTGTGTACACGAGTCTTAATATATTTTCAGTCTGTGAATATTAATTTACCATTGTGTAAAGTAGTTTTTATAATTTTAAAAAATAGGAATGAATGTCATAACGTGCTGGTTGAAAAACAAAAGAAGAAAAACGAGAGATAAAGAATTGAAAATGAAAGAAACGGATCGCTGAAGAATATATCTGTATTAATTTAACAAGGATATTAAATAAACATGTAAAATACTGTATAACTGGATTTGAATTTATCAAAACTCGGAAGTGGGAATAATCTGCGAGCCAATAAGGTAATTTATATCATTTGTACTAGAATTTTTGTGCACATGAATAGTATATAGTATAAAGGTACATTTTCACTGATGTACTTAATTTAAAGAGTACCAACAGTACTTTTATAATTACTTTATTAATCCCTAATTGCATGTCCTTGATAAAGATTTATTTAAATTTGAATTCTGACATGTTGTCAATAGAGTCGAGAATACATGATGGATATATACATCACTATGCATTTAATGGCTAAAGAAAAATATACGATTTGTTTAGTGTAAAAAGTACTTTCTGTTTGTAATAACGAAAGACCGATCTGTTCTGTTTTTAGTAGCCGTGCTTGCGGACACAGCACGTTCTGAATACGAGTTAGACTAGCCATTTTATTTTCTCTTGTATGAGAAAATATACAACTCTGCAATTATTTATAATAACATAAGAGTAATATCTCGTTATACGGCTTTATATATTATTATATTATAATCCGTTCATCGTTACATAGAAACATAATCGAACAAAATTCAACCATTGGCAAATTTTATTACCTAATTCTCAAAAATCGTAGAAATATATTATAAATTAAGACTTTAATATTTATTTTGGGGGGATAAAGCTAGACTAGATCATACAAAAAAATATTATGTTATGACTCTTGACATATCAAAAGAAGAAGACAGGTGACGTTCTTAGTTGAACGAGAATGTGATCTAGCACGTACGGATACTGACACACTACTATAAAGTATACGTACAGAACGAGTAATATAAATAAAACCAATACAATTGACATGGGCGAGTACGCGGGATGACAATATTTTGCGGTAGATGTCTACAAATGATAATTCGTGAAAATAACAGTTTTAACTACTAGAAATAGTAAGTACGGTCAGTAAACAAAAATAATCTTAGACATTGTTAAATTGTATATGTGTTTCGTCAGGTCATAAGTCAATTAAATAATAAGTAGTTATTTTATTAATGTGACTACCATATAAATGAGAGAGATGAATAATAATATGCCATATGATGTTCAGTCGAATACTGTATTCAGAATACAATAACTTATTCTATGACAGTTAAATAGATTTAAATTTAATCTACCTAGTTGCGTCTGTGAAGCGGAGAGGCTTTTTAAGTTGGCTATAAATATTTCTTATCATTTTTAGAATTATAAGTATTGTGTCGCTCACAATTATTTGATTTATCCACAGTTTTGAGTTATTTAGATAGAGCATTTAAGTTTGGTTTTTCGTGTTGTACTTGTATGTATCCGTAAGAATAATATGATTCATAATAATTTAAGTTACAAATGGTGCTACGGAACTTTACATTGGCCATTGGGCTACGGGCCCAATGGCCACGTTAAAGGTCTAATATAAAAAAAAGGCCATGCGTACAGTTAAATATTAGTGCGTGTGCAATACACGTGTGAATAGGAGATTCCCAATTTCGTCAATTTGAAATGAGTCTATAGTGCTTCGATTTATATCAACCCGTTGCGTATTTGCTATTTGAATTTGTTTGGCCACAATCTTTATTGGAATATGTTTCTTATTAGTCAACAAAGTGGAACATTTTACTAAATAGCCGATATAGTTTTCCAGAATTTCGTCAGAATTAGTTTACCTAAGCTACGTACCTATTACTATTTTCTGTAAGGCAAGGCAAGGTCTTTCGGTTGATACGAAACTCTCGCTACTGGAATAGGTACACACACTCTCCTCTGTATGTTGAGAGTTATTTTGGTGTAGTTATTTAATTATACATTTAAGTAGGTTTTATAGTTAATACTTGGGTCAGAAGTACTAGGATGTCAGGGTTAGGAAAAACATATTGCTATTTTTTAACTACGTAATGTATCAGTGTCGGATAATCGTGTTTCTCCTATGAGTACCGCAATTAACTATTTCGCTCACTCATTTACAAATTTATTTTTGTGTATTTGAATTGCTAAATATTTTGTTTTAATAATTAAAACGATACTTACATGAATAAAAAGTGATGCCATGAGTTTTGTTTCTATATTTGGAGTTGTTGAAGCATTGAAAAAAGGCACAACATGACATATTTCTTGGGCAATACCAAAATTACGACGATGACAATGCCGGTGTTGTCTCATTGCTGTCTCTGAACCTATATTTGCTAGCACACGATCGTGCGCCTGGTACCATATCTATCCCTTTTATTTATATCAATGGTTATAACGCTTTATTTTTAAAATACGTATTGACTTACCGATGCAAAGTTGGCATTAAAAACTTGTGTTGTGAAGGTAAGCAGGATTTTTAGAAAGGGCAGTGTGGTAGCAAATAGGTTAGAAGGGGCAGTCTATCAAAACGCCACATATTTTTATGGTTTTCACTACCTAATTATACAATAAGAAGTAAAAATGTTTTAATGACATATTTAACGTTTCACATTATTTTGTTTTGAAAAATTACAAAAAGATGTACGTCGTTTATTAAGGCAATTCGTGAGTAATACTTAAGTACTAGCATTGATCTTTTAGAAGAAACAAAATTGGAATTCGATTAATTTTACTACAATTTTATTTAACTACTCAGAATTAAATCAGAGATGGTTCCAGTCACAGCCTACATATTACGCCTGAAATTGTGCTACTCCAGCCTTTGGTGTTAATTATATTAAAAAAATATATCGATAATAACAATCAGCATATTTGTGGATAATGTCGACATTATGTCTTTCTTAACTAATCTATTCTTCACCGCTTAGCACGTGTGGCATGGCAAATTTGAATCGCAGATTGGCGCTCAAATGTCTAATTAATTATAAAGTAGAATCCAAGTTATTCTATTTTGACAATAAAGTCTTTTAAAATAAGTCAACAATGTTCTAACTTAACACTCGCTGTCACTGGCCTAAGGTTTTAAGTTGACTCTAAAACTATAGTAGCGGGAAAAATCTGTCATAATTTATATTTGTATGCACATGCAGGTACTCCTTTGAATATTCTTTAAGTTAGACTTTATAAATCATGTAAACTATGATACACAAAAAGTACAAAATTTCGCCTGTTACCATGTGGTTTAAAAATTATATTGATTCATTTTCATTACTTCACATTTGAATACCCACCCACGAATGCTCTATCAAATAAAATACTTTGAAACTGTGCTCTAGCTTGAACGACTATTTGTTGGACTATTTTTCAACTTAAATTATATAAATTGACTTCAAATAAACATATACTTTAAGTTGTTTTACGCTAACAAGAGTTTATTATAATAATGATGTTACCTATGGCTATTGAAGTAGGTATAATAATATATGAGTAATATATAACTGAATGAAGCATGATTATTCATTTGACTATTGGAAAGCTCACGAATCATAAAATTATAATAATTTGGTCAGGCGTCATCTTCGTCTATCATAAAAGAAATATAATTTAGTACTTACCTAATATGGTATGTTTCATTTTCGTCCCTCATGTTAAATCATTATCTTTATAATAATTGACAGTGTAATAATTGCCACTTATGTTTTTAGTAATTCAAATATGAATACATTTTAATGCACATTTAATTATAAAGTGTGTACAATTGTTAAATAAATAACGCGATGATACGAGCCAAGGGTTGTGTGCTCACAGGGGCTCATGTAATATTTAAATGGTGCTATTTATGTTCCATGAGATTTTTCAGGCCAAGTGTGTCTGGACAGAGCTATGTATGCTCTTAAGCTATATCAGGCCAAGTGTGTCTGAATGGAGCTATGTATGTTCCATAAGATTTTCAGACCAAGTGTGTCTGGACGGAGCTATGTATGCTCTTAAGCTATATCAGGCCAAGTGTGTCTGAGTGGAGCTATGTATGCTCCTTAACTATGTATATCAGGCCAAGTGTGTCTGATTGGAGCTATGTATGTTCCAAAACTGTAAAGAGCTACGTTCCTCAAAAAAATGTGGTTACGTAGTGTTCATAATAGAGTGAGCCATGATGTTTCATGAGAGACTGAATAATATTGTCGATGTTACGAGGACATGTCGATTTAGGCTATTACCTATGGTTAAATTGCACCTTATTAATTATTATCGTTTATTTTCTGGGATTATGGACTACGACGAGAATAATGTTAAGCGAGAGAGACAAGGTCGAAAACGAAAGATACATGCCGGGCCACACCGTCATCTACCAAGGCCAAACGTGGCCGCGGAGCTGCTAGAAGGAACACTACAGCATGAGTGAAGAAAGAGGAATCGGGTACAGCGTCAGCAGAGCTGTAGATCCTTTGGTCTGAAAAAGAACCACAGCCAAAGCAATTCATTCCACCGACTGCAAACGAGCAAGCGGCTGCCGGCTTCACGGTAGATGAGATAATTAATCCATAATAGAACAGAACAACAAAGGAGAGGTTGATAACGTGTGTTAAGGGAGTGCAGATAATAGGAAGTGTATAGTTTAAGAATTTATTTATTTAAATCATAGTAGTGGTACAGATAGTGATAGCATTAAATTTTGAATAATGCTTATGTTCGACAAAAAAAAGGGCAAACAAAATAATAATATTTGTAACAGTGCATAACTATCGTGCCTCATAATAATAAGTACTAATTAAAAATTAAAAGTAATATAAATATTATAATGTAAAAGTGGTAAATTGTAGTTAATTCTTGCATTCGCTAAGTAGTTTACAACAGAGTAAAACATTATCTAAGAGCCAACCTATAGGGATTGTTTCAAAACGATTATTCGAACGTTGTTTAATTGATGTAGGTAAATTATTATATATTCGAATAATGTAATATAATATCCATTAGTTTTACTGTTGCTTGATACCATGATAATTTTGTGAATTTCCGCCTCATTCACGGGATTCAAAAATATTGTACAGTGGTTCACTGGAGATTCAATGCTGTTTTGTGACCGAAAATGTAAAATAGTTGGTCATGACATCGTTATTTGTATTAAGCTTGAGATATATTATTGTGTAGTGTCTTTATAAACTTATGAGAGTACTAAAACCACAATTACCTTGAAACTCTTTAACCCTTTGAACGCCAAGACCACAAAAGTAGCCGTGTGTTGTAAATGTTGTAATCATCGAGTATGCTGTCAAATTAGTCGTCTTGCTGGTGGCTTATTTTCGCTGTTCATTAGTAGACATATTGGCGTGTTTATCACATTTTGATGCTAGATGGAAGGCGTTTAAAAGGGTAACAGCATATTGAATTTGTTCTTATTACCCTTTTATTGGCAGAATTTAAAACAAAAATCGTGCGTTCTAGCCTCCTCGCCGTTGTGTAGAGCAAAAAATTCTGTATTTAATAAAATTACAAAAAGTTGGTAAATAAATATGTATTTTATATACACTGCCAGGGTTAACCGTCTCGAATTCTATCTTCTGATCTAGTGCTTCCAAATATTCGAATACCTCATGCCGTATTATTCGAATACTGAATTCAGCAGGATATTCGGATTGGAAGCCCTAATCTGATCAAGAGATTTCATTCACTACAGCTAAGTACTTTTAAAATATTGTAATCTCGTATAAAATGCGTACTATCGCAGTCTTATATCACAGGTATTGCCTTTAGAGCAAATGATTACTGAAAAGTAAAATCATCAACCGAATGTGATGATAGATTTTGTTATAATTTATTATTAAAATTCAGTTGTTGTTGTATGTTAGTCTACAAAAAAATCCAAATATTTGATTAAATCTGATTCATGTCTGAATTTTTTTGTCGTAGAATTTTACTTTAAGTTATTTTGTGTCTACACCTAATATATGTCTAAGAAAATATTAGGCGGTCTGTACGAGTCTTATGTTCACGTATGCACCAGGAGTTGCACTCGAACGGATGGCCGAATGTGGTGATTTCGCAATATAAAATAACAAACTTCTGTTTTAATGTAGAAAAACATTGTGTACACGAGTCTTAATATATTTTCAGTCTGTGAATATTAATTTACCATTGTGTAAAGTAGTTTTTATAATTTAAAAAAATAGGAATGAATGTCATAACGTGCTGGTTGAAAAACAAAAGAAGAAAAACGAGAGATAAAGAATTGAAAATGAAAGAAACGGATCGCTGAAGAATATATCTGTATTAATTTAACAAGGATATTAAATAAACATGTAAAATACTGTATAACTGGATTTGAATTTATCAAAAATTTATATCAATATACCTACTCGGAAAACCTCCCAGTTAGGTTGTCCGTAATCCACCATATGGGTTACCGTCTGCTACCATGTAATAAACATGGGCATTTAACGCAAGCTCAAAAATACCCGAAAACAACAGTGCAATTGAAACGCGATGGACAGGACGTTTAACAGCGCGCATTTGACAAATGCAGACAGAATATACTTAGCCAATTAAAACTTTGATGGGCCAAAAATACTAATTTTTAAATAGCGACTTAAGTTTATATCAGTTAAGAACTTCCTTTTGGATCCTGAAACAGGGTTTACTAGCGCACGACACAGGGTCTCAATTATTTTAGTGGTTAATTTGGTAAATAAACTATTTTTCATTTTCGTTTTTCCATTAGCGTGATGTATTGAATAGGGGATGACACTCGTCAACAAAAATTCAGGACCGTTTTTGAAAGGCACTTTAATATGGTGTGCTTCTTCCATGTTTTATTTGTTCGTAGGTTATCATATACGATTCGCATTGTGTAGACGTTACGCTAATAGGATTTGTGCATGCCTTTTGATAGGGTAAGTTAGGGTAAGATGAAACGGTTTTCAGAATGGGAAAAGACAAAAAGTCGTCCTTCTGACACAGCGTTTGCTGGTAGCATTTTCTTCATAATCTTACTCGACTTTTAGTGCAATAGCCTCACTTGCGCAATCTCAAATATAGTCATCAAAGATGTGTAGAATAACCTCTTTATTCATAATTCATAATTCATTTGTCAGCCTCTGTAGCCTAGTTGGTAGTGACCCTGCCTACGAAGCTGGAGGTTCCGGGTTCGAATCCCGGCGAGGGCATTCTTTGTGTATTTATTTATCACAAAATGTTTGTTCCTTGGTCATGGCTGTGTATGTATCTAAGTATCTATACGTATCTATCTATTATATATATCGTCGCCTGGTACCCACAACACAAGCCTTAATTCAGCTTACCGTGGGACTAGGTTGATTTGTTTAAGATGTCCCAAGATATTTATTAAGATATTTATTTATTTATAAACATATTATACAACTTAGAGCTAACAGATACATATTCGTATTGTTCGTCCCTTTCGGTCTTATAAACATACTGATAAGAAAATTCTCGTGAAAAACTTCGTGATAGGCGCAAATGTAGACGTTAACGTAACTTAAAATATTCCTTTCTCTTACACTCGATAAAACGTTGCAAATCAGTTATGTAAAACATAGCCCTACTAATCACCCTGTACTTTTATCCAATTAAAATATTACACCATTTTATTAATAAATATCTTGGGACATCTGACACAGATCGACCTAGTTCCACGGTAAGCTCAATTAAGACTTGTGATGAGGGTACCAGGCGACGATATACATAAAAGATAGATACATATAGATACTCAAATACATAGACAGCCATGACCAAGGAACAAATATTTGTGATAAATAAATACACAAATAATGCCATCGCCGGGATTCAAATCCAGAACCTCCAGCTTCGTAGGCAGGGTCACCACCTACTAGCCTACGGAGGCTGACAAATTAGTAATAACAAAAATATTTCATATATTACACGCCTTATTTTTTTCTCGGCTTTGAGTTAAATAAATCGAGAATTTGATGTTGCTCAGGTTTTGTTAGTAACGGCTGACAATGCCAGATGGCAGCCCACATATGAACAGAGATAAATGTCGAAATAAATCATAATCACAACTTATTTGATATTTTGACGTGAAACATGGATAATGCTTAGCCTCTATTTCATATTTACATTTTATTTTTGAGAGCAAGCGAAATATAACTATTTAGGTATACATATATAAATAGTATAATATGGATTGAGAGTGGCATTAGGGTTACCAGTAAAATGTAGGTATCTACTGGGTCAAAATTCTTTTCGTTGTCTTATTTTGTGTCCCTTAAAAATGTGACGCAGTTGTGATTTGTGTATGAGATGATGTTTTGTTTTTAATTTCTGATGTATGGATTAAAATCTAGCGTGAAAAAGAAATACAAGTGCACCGGCTTTTTTAATATACTGAGTCGAAACAGCAACTAAAAACGTGACAGAGTGGTATGAAACAAGGCAACGAAAATTATTTTGACAATACTACTCAAAGAAAATAAGGCAATAAGATTATATAATTATGTAAACCATCTGAGAGTAATAAATTCCTAGTTTTCTAGTTATTAAACTTCGTAGTCATAAAGAATTTACAGATAGAACTGGAAATCAATTTGAATTTAGTCAGAGCGCGGCGTCACCGATATCTAAATCGTGTTAACCTCAAACGGGTCACCAATGGCTTTATTCTTAAACGTGTACTTGAAAAACCTAAACTATATTTGAAGTATATTGATAACTTATTTTCCCGCACGACTATCAGAAATTAAATTAGTAACATTATACACCCGTCTTTAAGTATACATCCTTAAAAGTTTATTTTTAGGATAAAATTGTGAACGAGTGTGAAAGTAAAGCTCAAGCCGAAGGCGCGGGCTTTACTTCACACGAGTTCATAACTCTTGTACCGCCCGTGGCACACACAATGTTTTTCATCACACCTGTGAGGCAAAAAATGTAGTGTGTGTAAATAGGTATTTTAAAAAGAATAAAGGTACTGAAATTAAGTTTTTATCTTAAGTAAATATTTTTGGTGATCGTCTCAGAAAAAAAAGTAAATAGTAGGTACTCATCACTTTTTGACAGCTAAGTGCGTGGTTGTTTTATGCGTTAAACGCAGCGTTGGGAAGGGTTAAACGCATGTGATCGACGCAATTGGCTTGTCACGCCACGTCTGCGATAGGATTGAAAATCCCGCCAATAATCAAACTAGTGCGTCAAACGCTGCGGGCCATTCATAAAATAACCGCGCGCTTTAATACTTTTAGCTGACAACATGTTCATCATCTGCCGCCTCTTTTAATAGAAGGGAAATGCCTTCCACATCTGGGCGCGGGGATAGACCGAGGAAGGTATGTGGGACTCCCACGGGCTCATGGTCTACCCACTTAAACCCCTTTTTCTGCAGTCTCTACTGTCTCTAGGCTATAAAGTGGGGCTGGGGAACGCTAACTTCATAATCCTTCCGAACACACTTCCGCGCATCATTTGCCACTCAGTGGAAATAGAATACGAAATTGACATTAAATTGGACATGAATATTACCATCCGAATACAGCATCACGCTAGCACTGCAACGTGCAGAGAATTTTAATCTCGTTCCAATGAAAGTCATAAAATACAGAATACTTCAGATATCTTTCATTTCAATTTTGTAAAATATAATTTAGAGCTAGACTGACCCGACACTATACAGAAGACATCCCGGACATCAGCCTGTGCGAGATTAGAATGGCTCTTAAACAGCTCAAAAATAACAAGGCGCCAATAACAAGGGACGGAATTACAGCTGAGCTTCTGAAGGCGGGTGGTAAACCGATCCTTACGGCCCTTCAGAAGTTGTTCAATTCCGTCTTACTGGAAGGGAGAACGCCAAAGGCATGGAACAGAGTAGTGGTGGTACTGTTCTTCAAAAAAGGTGACAACGCTTTTTTGAAGAACTACCGACCCATCTCACTTCTGAGCCATGTCTATAAGCTGTTTTCAAGAGTCATTACGAATCGTCTTGCACGCAGGCTTGATGACTTCCAGCCTCCCGAACAAGCCGGTTTCCGAAGAGGCTTTAGTACCGTAGACCACATCCATACGCTTCGCCAGGTTATACAGAAGACCGAAAAATATAACCTGCCCCTCTGTTTAGCGTTTGTGGACTACGAGAAAGCCTTCGATTCGATCGAAACATGGGCAGTACTACAGTCTCTTCAACGGTGCCAAGTCGACTACCGCTATATCGAGGTGTTGAAGTGTTTGTACGAGAGCGCCACAATGTCAGTCCGACTCCAAGATCAGAGCTCGAAGCCTATTCTGCTGCAGCGGGGAGTTAGGCAAGGATATGTCATCTCGCCTAAGCTGTTTACCGCTGCACTGGAGGATGTCTTTAAGACTCTGGACTGGAGAAGGCTGGGTATCAACATAAACGGCGATTACCTCACTCACCTTCGATTCGCTGACGATATAGTAGTCTTGGCTGAGACCTTGGAGGACTTGAGTACTATGCTCGTTGACCTCAGTAAAACCTCCGAGCGAGTTGGTCTTAGGATGAACATGGATAAGACGAAAATCATGTCAAATTCCCATGTAGCACCAACTCCCGTAATAATCGGAGACTTTACACTCGAAGTTGTAGACGAATATATATACCTAGGACAAACTATCCAGTTAGGTAGGTCAACTTCGAGAAAGAGGTCAATCGTCGAATCCGACTCGGTTGGGCAGCGTTCGGGAAGCTACGACACATATTTTCGTCCAATATTCCGCAGTGTTTGAAGACGAAAGTCTTTAATCAGTGTGTGTTGCCAGTGATGACATACGGTACTGAAAAGTGGCCGCTTACAATGGGCCTCATAAGAAGGCTCAAAGTCACCCAAAGGGCAATGGAGAGGGCTATGCTAGGAGTCTCTCTGCGTGATCGGATTAAAAATGAGACCATCCGCATCGGAACCAAAGTAACCGAAATAGCTCTCCGAATCGCTAAACTGAAGTGGCAGTGGGCGGGGCACGTTGCGCGTAGAACCGATGGCCGTTGGGGCGGGAAGGTTCTTGAGTGGCGGCCACGTACCGGAAGACGTAGCGTGGGTAGGCCCCCCACAAGGTGGACCGATGACCTGGTCAAGGTCGCGGGAGTCCGCTGGATGCGGGTGGCGCAGGACCGGTCATTGAGGCAATCATTGGGGAAGGCCTATGTTCAGCAGTGATGATGATGATGAAAATATAATTTGATAAAATGGAATGTTTAACTACTTAATAAATAATAAAATATTGTTGGGACATCTTACATAAATCGACTTAGTCCCACAGTAAGCTCAGTTATGGCTTGTGTTGTGGTCACCTAGCGACAATATAGGTATACAATATATATATTACATACTTTTTAGACCCATAAATGACGCCCTCGCCGGGATTCAAACCCGGAACCTCCAGCTTCGTAAGCAGAGTCACTACAAACTAAGCTGCGGAGGCTGGACAAACTTAACTACTTTAACTAGGTACTTATTATTATATATACACTTACTTATTTTATGATTTCTATTTTGATCACTAATTACGACAAAACCCTAATAAAAAAATTGTCTAAGAGTATATATCGGGCCATACTCAGTGTAGGGTTTCGTAGTTATTCAAAAACTGGGCTGGATTTTTTTATTGAGTGGGTATTACACCTGTAAGTTTTTACATAAGTAATAAAGTAATAAAGACGGAACTATGCCAAGGAATGAGAGGCGAATATCACTATCTCACCCAACTAATAGCCCCGTCTCTACAACTTACATGCTAGGCTGGCCTAAGTTAATATCACTGTTAGTAAATAAATCTATCCAACTATAAAAATAAAGGGGAAATAATAGAATGTGTTCATAAATCCTGGATCAAATAAGCGTTCCCTTATTTCCGCCTATAGCTCACAAAATACGAGTATTTCCTCCTTACATCAACTGTCGCTGTAACTCGGGCTCATTCAACAAATCTACACTTATCCCTACGGCATCGTTAGACTACTCACCTTTCGCGAACCCAGACGAGTCCAACAGAAGCACCAATACTAGGTACTATTTTGTTGCTGTTGTTGTTCTTTGATATAGGTAAGTAAACATTGTTTGAAATTACCAAACAACTTATATTAGGAATGTCTGCATCTTTAAAAACTTTTCATTTTAACGGGTGTTAATTTTGCGTAAAAACGCGTTTGTCGTTAAAAAATGAGTGATAATCGTGAAAGCTTAAATCAATTAAAAAACCTTCTTCCTGGTTAAAATGTCTTAGTGAAAACTGCTTTCGAGTCCTTTAAGGTAAACTAGCGACCAGTCCGGCTTCGCACGGGTACTATATCTACATAAAAACCTTCCTCTTGAATTACTCTACCAATTAAAAAAAATATCATCAAAATCCGTTGCGTAGTTTTAAAGATTTAAGCGTACAAATGACATAGGGACAGAAAAAGTGACTTTATTTTATACTATGTAGTGAAGCTCAAAACCCAAGGACATGTGAGTTTCGGTATCGCATTTACATACGAGTATACAATGCTCGAGTATGAGATGACATTAAGTGTCATAACTCTGAAATACTTCAAGTAAAGGTTACATAATTATCTAAGGCTACATTTTTATAGACGGAGTGCAAAAAAGAATACTCATGTTACGTGTACCCGACGGTATGCAGAGTGTAGGTAAAGCTTTAACCCTAAACTTTACGCTATACAAAATTGATTAATTATTGTACACATGATCACATTATAACGAAATAGATAGGAAAAATGCACCGTCCACCTCCCATAGCAAAATAGTGAAATCTTGTGGTAAGGAGTTCTCGATTCTATGTTTTAAATTGGGAAATTTAATAAATGTTACCCCTTTATTAAACAAAATACTATTTTAAAGTATAAGCGCAGAGATTTCATTTAAAAAAACCTTGAATACAGCATTAAGTATTTCATTTAGATACCTTCCACCCGATTAATATTACATTTTAACCATCAAGTATAGGTATCGGCACGAGAGTTGAGGCCACGCACACATCAACATGTCATGTAAACACGGGGAATTTGAAATTAGTGTTCTTTTTTCGTACTGTCAGCAAACCCAATTGCAACTGTAAGATTGACCAAAAAGTTTGTTAAAGGGATTTCCTTCAATATTTTGACGCAAGTCATTCATTCATTCACTACATTTTTTGCAATTAGTACTTCATTTGGATGTGTGTGTAATCATTCACCTCAACTCTCGTGCCGATACCTATACCCGTACGTGTCAGGTTATACTCTTGCTATATTCTGGTGTCCAGAATGATGTCTTCATTCACGTCACTCGCATGCCAAAGTAATCATCGCCCCGTTACTATTGGGCCCGTGCGCCACGACAGCGCCATATGGCCGTGGCAACAGTTTGACATAACTGTGGAAGGATAAATTAGTAAACAACCTAATAATTTAAATTAAATCTTATAAGATTCTACTAAATTAGACAATTCTAGACGATATTCATATTACTTAAAAAGAAGAAGAAGGAATCCGACGAAGCGAAATACCTAAGTATATAATCAAAGCTCGACTGATTCGCTAGATATTTGTTACGGCGATGGCGATTTGAATGCTGTTTAACAAGGATCCATCAATACTGTAACAAAGTAAGTCACTACAGGTACTTTAAGTTCCATTTATTATCAATTTGGTCCTGCTTAAAGTAATTATTATGGTAAGGTTCGGTGACATAAGTGCTTTATTTTTTACAGCAATAATCCATTTATTTCCACTTCCGATGTTAGAAATTGGTATAATTAACAGTCGCAATTTCATTATTGTTTGTGTTATTTTAAACACATTTTGCGCTTTTTATCTTAAAAAATATTAGTTTCGAATTAATTCTATACAAAACGTACGTACGTAGGTATACGTTTGACAACTTATGTCTAAAGCGAAACGTGTTCATTTTAGCCGCAGCGAGCACTGTGATCGTTTTGCCATACAATAGCAGGTAGCACATTTTGTGCAGCAACTCTCAACTACCAGTCTCTTTTGAATCAATATAATATAACAAAGACGGCTTGCCGCAAGAAGACTATGACACTCAAACACAAGATGTGCTAGCTCACAGCAGGTCAAGCTAAATCGGTCCGTAAACTACTTGACTCGCCAAAACGTGAACCTGTTTACCCACCGTCTGTTTCAGCGGGAATGGAGCCGGCAAATAAGTCAGCCATTGACAGCCAATTCTGCCATGACTGACACGTGACGCCCACCAAAATAACGAAGTGTCGCTTACGGGCGCAAATGCTTGTTTTGGTGCCTTTTTCTTTTTCTCACCGTAAGGCCGGATACCTACAAAAACATAAATTAATCTAAAATAGTTTTTTTTCTAGTCATTTTGAAATTTTATTTTATTCCATCAGTACGAAATACAAAAAAAAAACTACTATACTATAAACAGCGATTAAAAATAACCACTAAAATATAAACTACATGTAAAAATCATGAACAAAGCCAAAGTATGCGTTTTTTAATTCAGAAATCCAATACAGGTTTTTCAACAATGTGTATAACAGCAAAGCCAATTACAGGCTTTCGCAAATAGGATACAAAATACAGAATCATATCAATGCCACAGAAAAAATAGCCAGATATGTAGAGAGCAAACTGAAACAATAGAAACAACAATTGGCAAGTACTTATTCTTCTGCGGACGAGGGAGCAATAAACTGGATATATCAAAATATTGTCAAATGAACCCTCGTATTTTAAAACTACCTAAACTATTCAATTTCTTACACCATTCCAACTTTTCGCACTCAAAAGGGTCCGACTGAAAACCAGCGTTGCAGTAGAAACATACCTACTGTAGCATTATGCTGAGTCAAGGCCCTTTTCGACGTTACACAATACCCCGCACTTTAAAAAGGTACAAAAAAACTGTTTAATTTACTTTTAACCTTTCTTATAAGACTATATGTATAAAATTAATGTGATAATGTATAATGTAAATAATCTCATACATCACGATTTCATCAGAAATACATTACGTTCATGGCAAAAGAACGGCAAAAGAACAGATATATATCTAGTTCAGACTCCAGTCTCTCACAAAAGATTACAGTACTTACCATATTCTAATTGTTGCAATTATACAGGGTGGTCCAAACCTTGACGTAAAAATTCATAACTCAAAAACTACAAAAAATCGGCTAACATACATGGGATATATTCTGATAGCTTATGACGTGAGGAATCTAAAAAAAATTTTTTGACGTCAAGGTTTGGACCACCCTGTATACTGTGTTACTGTTACCATTTGTATTCCTTTGTGAGCTGATAAATAAACATTTGTCATTATTATTATTAATGTTGAATAACATTTTTGTAGTTAAGAGGCTGTAACGCCTTATAATGGGTTTTAGATATGGGTGTCAGGGTCGTAGCTTCAATCCAATACGTGAAATGTCTTGTGCACGTTCTCTAGAGAATTATTGTTCAATCTTCATCTTCATCCCCGTGTAGGTCGCCATTTGGCCTCGCATTGAGGTTAAAACGTGTTTTCGATACCTCTTTTCACTGCTAGCTTTTTTTACTTTTGCTTAATGGCTTTTGTGTTGAAAAATAACTTTAATGGAAAACATTAGTAACTTTAAAAGCATGTAAAACTCTGTAATACAACAAATTGTGACCTTCCTCATCTTTATGTCGTTCAAGTTTAAAGTCAGTAAGTTGATGTTTGGGACAGAAAAGTTAAGTGGTCCCAAACTCATCAAAGTTAGAGTAAACGATGAAAGTAGATTGATCTAGGAAGTAGTAGAGAAATATGGCAAATGAAGGTGTCTTATCTTGTACTTTGACCGATTTAATATTCGTACTTGTTCATTGTCTAAAAAATTTGTCTTGATATTCGAGTTCTTTTAGTGCCTAAGCAATCTAAGCATCTATGGTAAGCACATCTGTTTCTACATTGTGGGATTATCCTAAGCATCTAGTTTAAAATACAAAGAGTCGACCCTTTCACCAAATTTTTCGCGTGTTTTTTTGAAAGAGCTCTCATGCCAAATATTATTTACTGTAAATTTGTTATTTTTTTTTTCAATGTACTCTGGCTACTATTGCAATTTCATGACTACATTCACCGTTAGAAATACATCAGGACTATCAATCTTACTATAGAGACTATACTGCAGACAAAATGCGCAAATAGTTGTGCAGAACAGAAAATAATTTAAAATTCTGTTTGTGGATAGCCAAATAAAGATTTTTATTATTAAGTACCATTATGGGTGGTAATTCTAAGCTCAATCTAAAATTAAACGTACGTTTTTGGTGTGAGTTATATAACTACATTGTTTATCATTTTATTGTGAGTCGAATCAATCACTCCCGAAATCGAGGTTAGGTCTTAAAAAAGATATGATCTATCACGGGCCACGGTTCCAAAAATTGACATAATATTTGCAAGTTATTTTAGTTCTTGCTATAAATATTTTATCGCTCAAAGGCATGAAGACCTTTCAGCTACAAAGTTATATCGTATATTATTTCATTATTCTGCAAGCAAAGTGATTCAATAAGTGTGACGTAACAAGAGAACTTTTTAACACTTCATTTGGTGTTTTGAAATCTTTAATGTGTATGAAAAAATTCACTGCAAGGCGTAGGTTTGTGGCCATTTTAAATTACACAATTTCAGTAAAACTATAGAATCCCGATCCCAACTCTTCCCATGGGTGTAAGTAATAAGACATAGAAGTTTGATGACGGACAGCAGCGTCATCATTGTGGACACACTACTGCGATCGCCAATTCGCTTCTTCAGCGTGGTGTTTATGGCCATTTACCTATTGTGCTCATATGCATAGTTAATAGGAGAGGCCAACATCCAGCAGTGGACTAAAAATAGACTGATGAATGGAAGTTTCAAAAAAGCAACGATAGGCGACAATAATAGAGTACCTTGGTTACTTTATAGTATCATGAAAATCCTGAACATTTTAAAAGCCGTGTCATACGTGTATTTCGCATAAAATGTATCGTCGGCTGATAAGCAAAACTCACTATAAAAACTGTCGCTACTCTTAACAACCTCTTATGTCAGTATTAAATTAGAACTGAGATAAGAGCTTTATTTCAAGTAGGTATTTGTTACTTAGTGAGTTTTGCTTGTACACGGTAACTGACGGTATAATTTTCCTTTCTACTTGGCTAGTCTTAGATGTGTTTTTCGATTTTTCCTGTACAGATATATAGTCTACTGCGTCTCTACGCATACACGTCTCTATGTATTGTATACACATTTTCACCTTGCCGCATTGTAATAAGGTTTGGGTGAATTTTCCGGGTTTTTTTTTCTAATTCGATGTTTATGTCATAGGTCCTCGTTTCCAATACTGGCGGCCTGCAACTCTTAATACCTTGTGTATTGTATAGTCAACCAATTGGAACCATGTCACAATACGCTACACATCAAATTGTAACAACCTTCTTACTATATTTTGCAGACCTCTAAAGATGAACATTTGACAGCTTATAAATGAACCTTATTATAAATGACGTTAAGACTACCGGAAAGATCGTGAGTGTCAGCCTCATATTAACAAGGATTAATTTATAACCGTCAAAAGTTCATTCTGCTATCCTTATTAAAAGAGCTTCTTAGCTTAGATAAGTAATATGTATTCGCAACTATAACTCCAAATTACTTACAAGTCACTTTGAGAACGACTGGCTTCACAGATAGTAAAGGATTTATTAATGAAAACAAAACCATAGCTTTATTATGATGTTCTAGCACAATGGACAAGAATGTACATTTATTATAATTATAACAATTACATGTAAGTAGGTATGCACCCAAATATACTTTTCCTAACTAGTGCGCAAAAGTAAACTTTGCGCACGCTTCGCGTGCGTTAATTTATCTTTTAAGGCACTTGTTATGAAAAAAGTCGTTCGATACACGTGTAAAAACTTCTTTTTAATTCGGGTGATTGTCGCCCTCGTTTCACTTGGGCTCCAACTTTCACCCTCGTCGAAAAACAAATTGTTTGCACTAGCATCGAAATGTAAACTATTATGCACGGACTAAACATTAGTCAAACAATAAATTAAACATGAATAAATAATAAAATTTGAAACTCTGTTCACCAAAATTCAAATTTTTGCCCTACTTATACATATATATACCGATAGCAAACATCATGGAAGTCATGAATCAACAACAAACGTACACGACACTCAATACAAATACCACACAAGTGAGGATGTTTATCTCTCCGCATTGTTTAGTACGGAAGGTCGAGGGCATGTTTGCCAACTATTACTTCGCCGCAGGGCCTCCTATATTGCTTTATTACGTTATTGTAATATTGTCTTCGTGAGTCGTGATTTCTATATGTAAGATATAAATATTGTTTCAGGGCAGCTCCCCATCTGTCGACGGCCGATCGGTATTAGTCCGTCATTATGGAATTCAGAATTAGTTACGTTTTTAGGAAATAACTGGTTATAGTGGTTATGCCCATACAAAACTGGTGTTGCATTGCATTCTCTACCTGTCGTTCAAAGTGATGGCGCCATTGCAAAGTGCAAGGGGCCAAATGTGAGTAAAGAGCCCCAATGAGTAGTCCTCAAGAACATCATGATCTACTCTCATGGTCTACCCAAATCAACAGAAGCGAAAACGGCTTACGTATTAAAAAAAAAAGCTTTATGTCGACGGTATACAAACAAAAAATCCGATGCAGCTTCGGCCGAGCTGATACGTGCCAATCCGTGCCGATCTACTTACATTTTATATAGTTCTAGATACAAGTTTAAAATAATCTAGAAATCCACTATGCAAAAGCACATCCCCTCAAAGTCGAACATTACCAAGAATCTGATGTATGTAGTTCCAAAATAGTTTCCTATGTTATTATCTGCTATACGCGGATGTTTTCGCAACCATAACTCAAAATAGTTTATAATTCTGCTATAATAGCCGATGATGTATACAACGCATCCCTAATTATTTTACCGTTTATAAGGTTCGAAACCCAAAGACTGGCAAAGGTATAGAACTCAGCTGTTGTCTTTTAACAGTGTGATGATTATTGACAGACGTGTATACTTGTAAACTCGTACAAATAAGCTCAACGTTCATGACTCGGGATCCAGAGCACAGATGTGTTTGATTTGATCATTATAAATTCGTTGCTGGACAAAAAAGGCGCCCCATAAGAAAAAATCGTAGACGCATGTCCTCGGCGCGTTTATAGAGAACGCGTACTTACTTAAAGTGACACAGACGAGTTAGGTCGCCGAACAAAATCCACGGACTAACTCGCCCGTCTGTCACTCCTTTTTAACCGTAATATATCATCATCAAAGACAACAAACAGAACAAGACACTGCAACAAGAATAACGGAGCGTCCTTCCAAAAGCGCTTAACAGCGTAAACAGAAATTGTCATACGTAACTATAAGTAGAAAGTTGTTGAACTAACTTCGAACAATAATTTGTTGAGATTACACGCCACATCAAATACCTATGGACTGACAGATATTGGACGAATTTCAGTAAATTCGGTTTCTGTATATCTTACGTAAGTGTCCTGTAGCTAAGACCAGGGTCGCGTTTTATAGAGTTACAATTTACAATTTTGCTGTTTGCCTCTCTTTCCAGCCAATGGGTGCGTGCGTTAGAGAGACAAACAGCGAAATTGTAAAATGTAACTTTATAAAACGCACCCCTGTTTAATTTATAATAGACTTGATCAATCATAATAATGTTTATTTTGTAAATTAGTACATTAGCTATTTCTAGCAAAGTTGTAGAATCTTACTGCAGATCTATTACATTCCGATAAATAAATGCTAACGCTGTATCATTTTTTCTCGTAAAACATTTATTCAAACGAAACGAATAGTAGAACACGTGCCTTAAGATCGTTTTTTTTTTTGTTCTAAATAATATGAAATATTGTAGAACTTTACGGTACCTATTTGTATTTATAATATCACTGTCGCAAGGTTTTATATTAGTAATTTTGCTTACGATGAAAAATGCAGAATTGGAAGTTTTTAGCGACTTGTTTAGTTGCTTTCGGTAAATGAGCCTACCATCTGTCCATGTGTCACTCCTATTTGTCAAGACAATAAAATCTCAACTAAAATTTTAAAGCATATGAATGAGTACGTATTATTATCTATGACAGTTTAAGAATGTCATTATTCAACCTCATAGGCTGACCATTAGCATCAAATTGTTGATTGGCACTTTGTAGTATTTGAAGAGGGCCGACCTACACACACATAAGTATTATCGTGTAGTCTTTTCTTCTACTAAATTCTTGTGAGGAAATAGAGGGTCTTATTTGGGTGGCGTAGCAGTCATCATCATCGATCGAAATTATAAGTACATACGCATAGGTAGACTCAAGTTTTCAATGAGTTATCTAAATGTCATACAAACGCTGTCGGACCTTTGCTGTTTGTGTTTTCTGTATAATGTAATGTGGTATAATATAAGATTACTTTGGTTGTGGGCGTATATATATTCGGAGGAGCGCTTACTTTTACAATGGCTTATCTTCATAAGTAGTCGATCGCTTTTATGCCATTACGTTGAACACAAAAAGGGTAAAAGTACTTGTTGGTAAGTACACATTTGATACAAATTAAATTATAATTTTAAATTTTGTTCCAACGTTTAGCAATTTTATGTAAACTAAGCTGGCGTGGCGTTTGATTTATAAATATTCATTAGATGATAACTCGAAAAATACTCTTCGTATGTTAAAATACAAGTGTGGCATTATAGGTACGGTCGAGGAATTTAATTTCCTACCCATTTCGTACCTTGTCGTAGTAGCTATAATATGACAGTCCTAGCAGCTTTCATATTGATTGTCACTGTGACAAGGTACGAAATGGATAGGAAATTAAATTCCTCGACTGTATCGTAATATTTTTGACCAAGTCAGTACCTAGGTATTCCATCATTATGAATGTATATTAATGAGTGTTGTTATTGTAAAGCTTGGCTTATAATAACATTTATGGGTTCATTAAAAATCGAAGCATCGAGTGGATTTTTACATAACCCTGAATATAATTCTATTTATTATGATATTTATGATAATTTAACATATTCTCAAACAGTTTTCCGCAAAACAGAAAAATTTAATGGCGTAATATTGAAAATATGTCACTATATAACAAAAAGGTTGTAAAAGTTATGCCATTATCAAAACATGAATTCTATTCACTTTCGATTAGGTTCAATTTACGAAAATCGTCCAATTTGATTGAATCATTGGCTTGCATCCAATATCCTTTGGTTTCAGGTTTGTTTAGACTAGGAGACGTTATTATAAACGCTAGGCAAGGCAGAGGCTAACTAAATAAAAACCGGAGTATCTATTTTTCTTATTAGTTTATTTCATTCTTCGACACTGCCTCTACTAAATTTTTCTGACAAACACTAATTTCAAAGCGACGTACTGTCGGGTCATTCTAACTACCAAATCAAATCACTGTACTAAATATAAAATTAAATAAAAACAGTTCGATTCACAAGAACTTGTACGAATGGAATTAATTGAATTAATCTATTCGTTTTGAGTACATTTTCACTTCTAATGTACTGCTTTTGATGTCCAATAAAATACATAAATATAATGAAAAATATTATGCATATAATTTCTGATGGATTCTGATTTTTTTAGATCACATTCTCAAACTCATAATATCAAAAACCGGCCAAGTGCGAGTCGGAATCGCGCGCGAAGGGTTCCGTACCATTATCATTAAAAAAATACAGTTAAATCAACCTATCTCAAAAACTATAAGAAATAATTTAATCAAACCAAAAATCGTTAATAGAGTTTATTAATATGAATAACATATTTTTTTTATAATTATATACCATGTAGTTTAAAAAATAGAGGGGGGGGACACATTTTTCAGACTTTGACAGCTGATATCTCGAAAACGGTTCGCTTAAATAAAAATGTGACATAAACCTTCATATCATTTTCAAAGACTTCTATTGATACGTCACACGCTTATATACATCTAAAAAAAATTTATATCCCTCAGTTACATGTATGGAGGGCCCCAATCCCAATTATTTTTTTTACAATATAGTATCATAATTTTGTAGCGGTCCATACAACACATATTCTTACCAAATTTCATCACTGTAGCATTTATAGTTTCCGAGTAAATCGGCTGTGACAGGCGGACAGACGGACAAATGGACATGACGAATCTATAAGGGTTCCGTTTTTGCCATTTTGGCTACGGAACCCTAAAAAGTTGATGCGTTCAGCGAATTCACCAGAATACGAGTACTATCAGCCCATTCAGCTAATGACATGCTTCATGTACCTGTGGATATTCTTATTTTACAGAGCCTATCCTAGAGTCTATCGCAAAAATCAAAGCACATGAGTGGCTAGGCGCATCTTTATTACCTTTGCTGTAACATAAGATCCTACACTGGTTTTGCTAACTCCTCGACTCGCCCGAACTAATATAACCAATCAACTTGGTAAGCATTGAGTGGAATCATTTGTCGGTGAGACGCGTGACTGATGCTGTCGGATACAAGTGATGTAATGTGGCTTCGCTCATGCGTATGAGTCTGTACAAACATCCGCGTCTAATGTTTATTGGATTCAGATCTGTCTAACCTATCATTTTGGTGTACCTAGTCTAAAGGCATGTTTCACTATCCCCGAATACGGATACAAGTTAGATAAAATTACGACTATTCTTTTCCCAAGGCATGTAAAAAAATAGCCTCTAAATAAATACAGCATATATGGTAATGAGTATTCCGACAGAGTTTATCCATGCATTTTTGATGTCGAATGGAGGAATAGTTATTTGTTATACAAGGGTGCAAAGTTGTATTTTACCCGCGAGTATGAAATTGAAACACGAGCAAGCGAAAGGATTCTATAGTTGAACCACGAGCGAAGCGAGTGGTTCTAAAATAGAATCCTGAGCAGCGAGTGTTTTAACATACGAGAAGTAAAATACATTTGCACCCGTGTGTAACACAAAACTTTTCCCCTCACTATAGCGAGGAAACTCAAAAAAGGTAATTATTTGTTCACATTACAATCATCATCGGGTTAGTGATAATAATTTTCCAAATGCATCATGTATTTAATGCAAGATTTTGTCGCAGTAAACTTGGCACGAAAAAGTAAACGCAGCACGATTTTAACACATTCCTGTAGTTGCACACCAACGCCAATGCATTATTAAATCATTCTCATTCATTATTTTTACAAAATTATAACAGAACACCCTGAAAGTTGTTTAGTTTACTATTTTTATGCGTCTTCGAGTCGGTAAATAAAGATTATAACCTATAATATTCTTTGACAATGTTGACGTTGACATTTTCTGCGTTTTGTGATTGCATCTAGTCATCTTATCATCATTCACTAAAACAATTGTTACTTATGGAATTTTAGGATTTATATGTTAAAATCATCATATTATATAAAGGTTTGTATTTTACACTAAATTCTCAAACAAATTATTTAATTATCATGAATATGGAACAATTTTCATGAGCATTTTACGTTTTGTTATTCCAAAACCAAGATCATTACTTTGCCACACAAGTGAATAATATGCGTTTTTACACGTTCGTATTAAAGGATAAACGAGCACTTTACGAGCTAGTGAGGGGAAAAACATATTAAATATCTTGTCATTTTCGATGTTTTGTTTTTTTTTATTTACAAAATTGTAGGGATAAGGTTTACTAAGAGGATTATTGAATATTTTATTAAATTTAAAGATTTTTCGCTAACTTTTTTCTTATTTTCTCTAACGTCAATCAATGGGTATATCAAGATGCAAACTCATAGTTATACAAATTTTACTCGAGCAGGCTTTTTTCAGTACGTACGTTATGTTGAAAATCTTTTTTTTTTCAAGGACGTCATTTCTGAAACTAAGCCGTAAGTACTTTTTTTCTAAAACTAAGCCATATCCAGAAAAGCTCACATGAAATTATAGTCTCAAAATGTGATAAGAAATACACCTTCCAAGTTTGTCGGTATACTGATTTCCAGCGTGTATAAAACTGTGAAATCTCCGAAATGTTATTAATCTGTTTATAGGTATAGGTAATAAAAGCAGCTTTTAAGTACTAAGTCAAATATTAATCTCCTCTCTCTCGCTAAGTTAAATGATTCCTAACACCAAAGTTTGTGGCACACGTATATTCAAATTCTAGTTAGGTAGTTCTCAGGGTAGACTTTAGGCCCCAACTTTTGCTCTGCTAGCTATTTCCTCTCAAAAGGCTTTTAAAATTCAAATCGGGCATTAATTAAAACAGCAATCAGAGTTTTAGCGCTTCAACAGTGGAGAAGTTGGAGTGATCTATGTTCATTTTATTAAAGTTGATTGGCGTGTCTGCAAAAGAAAGTCATTCCAACGACAGAGTGGGATATTGAAAGTTGGTAGTATAAGTCAAAATAGAGCAGGAGCATTTTTCTTCATAAGTTTTCAGATGTCAAGAATTGACACCAGCAGATAACATGCCATCATCTAATTAATTCCTGTTATTACAGCAGCAATATTTGCTGAATGTATTGAGAATAAATAATAAATATCTTGGGACATCTTACACAAATCGACCTAGTCCCACGGTAAGCTCAATTAAGGTTTGTGATGTGGGATCAGGCGACGATATACCTATATAATAGATAGATACATATAGATACTTAAATACATAGAGAGCCATGACCAAGGAACAAATATTTCTGATATATAAATACACAAATTCACACCTTCAGCTTCGTAGGCAGGGTCCAACTAGGCTACGGAGGCTGACAAAAGAACCTACTTTTTTTGAGAAATCGGCTACAAATAGAATAGTAATAACAAATATCTTACTTCCCAGAACCTAGTCAACGTAAGCAAGAAAAACTCAATTAGGTAAATAAAAGTCGCATTACTTCTGCTGTGAAAGCTAATAATATTTAATTCATTTGTATTATTGTTACAGTATTACAGTAATAATGGTACAGTATAATCCTCTGGATCCCGATGGTATTACTAGCCTACTTGGGTTCCGCTTCTGTGAACTCAAGCCCTCCAAATATAGTAAGGGATTAGAAAATTGTACATTTGATCTTCAAACGTTATTTCTTAATTGGAGCTCTGTTTGCTAATTAGGGTGGGATGAGCTAAAGACATTCTATACCCCAGGAGACATGAAAATAATAATCAAGAGCTGTTTAGGTACCACAATTATACGAACGAGTACTTATATTAGAATTGTAATCTGGCTTAGGTATAGGGTACAGTACTCGTATGTAGTCGAATACAAGGAATACATATTACCTATTTACTGAATCTTCGATAACGCCTTTTCCCTGTTAGGTACATCTCTTTTCAAGCTGAAAATAGGTTTAATGATATTATTATAGAACTGTAATGGATAATTAAAACATTTCCTGTCTTATATTTATCAGTTTGTTAATCTAGTAAACACTAAACATATAATGTCCAGTTTTTGCTCAGTGACAAATGCTTTAGAGACTGGTATAGAAAGAAGAAAGAAAGAAAAAAAATACATTTATTTAACACCAAAAATAAAACAGTTGAACACACAAAAAGTAACAAAGCTTAGACGTTAAAAGGGATCCCCACTCAGTATGTTGGCACGGTAAACCATGGCGCTGGTTTTCAGTGGGGACCTAAGTTAAACTAAAACAGTAACACTACGAGTAAAATCTTACAAACTAAACTTAGACCTAAAAGAGTGCCGACACACACGCCAGTGAGTGGCTAGTACCGAAAAAAAAAGAAAAAAAAAATCGGATCTAAATTAATATTTTCCGCCCTTATATAATGTTAAATGGTCCATTTGTAAATTTAATCTAAGCTACGTTACCACATAAAAATATTTTTTTACAAACACCGTTATACGACTGCTAATTAACAATTTGGCTTTAAAATCCAAGCAACCTACATTTTAAGTTACATAAGCCTGAAGCAAATGGAACTTTAATAATTCGAATCCTAAACTCTCGAATTGATACCAATAGAGTTAACTTTAAGCGAACGAGCGCAAAGCGCTAGAGCGAAGAACCGTTTCAAAACTTAATTTATTACGTGGCACGTCGGAACATACCGGTATGACTGGTAGGTATGCCGCATACTTCCAGATTCTCAAAATATCTCTACTTTATTCCATCGTCATCTCCTGTAATTTACCACGGCTCTGAGAGCCTGTTGTCCACTTGGCAACCTAAGCCCAATTTTGGCGTGGTGCTTTAAATATGAAAACGGGATCTATATCGAGTGGCACAATTATATTTTTTTCCAAAAAAGACATACATTAATTAAATGCAAAAGCATTTATTTATTTAAGCAGATTTCTTTGTTGGGGGCACGCGGATGTAGGTCACGGTAAAAGTATAAGGGCTTTTATTTTAATCGGATAAAAGCGTGTTGCCTCACGTTTCACCATAATAATCGAACATGAAATTTCTTTCATTCAGCTTTGAGTGTTCATAAACCTCTGAAATATAATGGCTTTTTGCCAAAATGTGGAATGTAATGTTTTAATAATATAAACAAACCTCCCACCTCGGACGTTGGTGATCTTGGTCGTTTTTTCTTTGATATATGACATCCAATATTTATAATTTATATAGTATTTTAAGTAGTGTAACTACTGGGAAAAAATAAAAGTAGAAATCAATATATTTTGTTAGTAAATCATTTGATTTGTGTTTTCACAATTACTTTAACATAAACAAAGCTCACTTGAACGCATATCCACTGCACCAGTAATCAAATGAAAAACGTCTTTGGAGCGGACACATTTTATGGTGAGTACCTAGTACAGAATTAGGTTTAATACACCGGGCTGCTAAACTAAAAGAGTGGCTATATGAAGTAATTTTAAAGATACTTGGTATATTTTCAGCATCACTGCTGAATTCGTATTTGACAGACTTGAAGATCTCTCTGTACGAATGGCCCCACGTTGGGCGCCAGTATTAAGGGGGCTTCTGTAGGTACAAATCTTCCATCAGTATTCAAATTAAAAATATTGAAAAAAAGATGTAGGTGGTTGAATCATGATAATCTTGTTTATTTTGAGCTAGATAGTCCCGAGAATACTACAAGAGTCAAGAATTGTGCTTCTGACAGGGAAAGAAATGTACGAATTAATATTTACGTGATCTCACTAACACGCACTTGCGTCATAATGTAGTCTGGCTGGAGTGTGATGTAAAGAATGTCCAACATTTAACAACTTCAACATACTCTTGATTAGGATTTTGACGGCAAAAATTCATTATTTTATGAGTACCTACATATGTATAGCGTATTTAAGTCACACAGCGAAGTTGAAGTGGGTTCGAAGAGTAATTGAAATGGTGTTTATTTGTGAAGTAACTTGTATGTTTTTTTATAGGTTACAGATTGCTGATTTAATAATAATATATTGCGAGTGAAAAGATCAGGAAATCATGTCCGTTTTCATTAGGAACTGGTGAGGTGGTAATAGGATCTAATAAGCCGCAGGCTATCTTAACGAGATAAGTTCGTGTTTTCGCTTTGATTGCGGGGCCAGATCCGAGTGAGATCGAGTGAGCGTAATCCCGTTTGTGACGTGACCCTAGATCACATATTTAATGCTAGTGAGGAAATTTAAAATTATTATAAACAGATGTGTCTGTTTATCTGTTTGGATTTCTGTTATGTATTCATGGTAAATCTATTGAAGTAAATGATATATCATCAGCCTATCCCAGTCCACTACAAGACATAGACCTCTAGACCTGTCATATTAACTTTGTCAGCCTTCTTAGCCTAGTTGGTAGTGACCCTGCCTACGAAGCTGGAGGTTCCGGGTTCGAATCACGGCGAGGGCATTATTTGTGTATTTATTTATCACAAATATTTGTTCCTTCGTCATGGCTGTCTTTGTATTTAAGTATCTATATGTATGTATCTATTATATATATCGTCGCTTGGTACCCACATGCGTCCCACAAGGATCTATATTGGGACCTTTGTTTTTCATCGTTTTCCTAAACGACATTTTTCAATATATAACCTGCTCAATTCCATGCACCAACCTGATTGTTTTCGCAGACGACACCAATGCCGTAATCTCAGCAGACACCACATCTCAGTTGAATGACAGAGTAAACCGTGCTTTGGTGGTTTTCAACAAATGGTTCGAAGTGAATAATCTACAACTTAACTCTAGCAAAACTAGTACCATGTTGTTTAAAACCACCAGCAAGAACTCGGATAGCTTGGACGTAGCGGTAAACGCGGAGACAATTGCACAAGCTGAGAGTATTAAATTCCTGGGGATACACATTGATGAGCTCTTAAATTGGAAACGAGAAATCCAATCTTTAACTAACTCAATAAGCTCAGCCTGCTATGCCCTGCGCAGCCTGAGGGATATGTTACAGATCAAGCAACTCAAAATGGTATACCATGCCTTAGTTGAAGCAAAGTTGCGTTATAGCATTAAACTATGGGGAAACAGCTACAATTATAACATTGACTCTGCTTTTAAGCTTCAAAAAAGAGCCATTCGCACAATCGTTCGTATCCCTCAATCAGAATCTTGCAGGGCGTACTTCGTTGAGCTCAACATCTTAACAGTGCCATGTCTTTACATCCTAGTGTTACTTACAGATTTTGTGAAGCACTTAAATAAATGGGAGAGTGCGGAGGCCAGAGAAATCCGACTAAAAACCAGACGAAAGGACATTTCCAGCAATATAGTCCCTAGACTGAATATTGTCAAGCATGCTGCGTACTTCCAGTCCGTGCGCCTTTTTAATAGATTGCCAGTTGAATTGAAATTAATAACAAACAGCAAAATTTTCAACGCAAGGCTCAAGCAGCGTCTGTTACATAAATCTTTTTATTGCATCGATGACTTTTTTAATGATTAATTACCTTTTTTTATTGTTTACACTGTGATATGATATGCTTGCAATATTATTATTATCTTTTTAATTTATTTTAATGAATTGACATGTTATCTGCTGTTTTTTTTTTAATATTTATTTATGATTATGTTATTGTTGTATTGCTGCCAAATGTAATTTGTTTTTTCTTTTTTTTTTTATTTTCTTTTTTAATATTATTTTAAGTGTGTAATTTAATAATGAAATAATTCTGTAATACCTTGTGACATTTGTAATTGATTGAAAAATGTGTGTAGGTGTATGTATATGTCTAATCTCAGTTGTTTTAAATTTGTAATAGTCTCATGTTAGGTAGTTATTAATTAATTCAAACACAATGTATATTGTTTTATGAATAAAAAACTATGAACATCACAATCCTAAATTGAGCTTACCGTGGGACTAGGTCGATTTGTGTAAGATGTCCTAAGATATTTATTTATTTATTAACTATGCATATAGACGCATTAGGAGGTAAGCGGATTGGCGATCGCAGTAATGTGACCACTATGATGAAGCTGCTACCCATCATTAATCTTATATCAAAGAATGGTCAGTGACACTTCAATCCCTTAGACGGCTCTTACGACACCCGCGGGAGTTGGGGTGGTGACAAAAGTATTCTTGCTGCCGTCACCACACGGCCAGATATTGATTTACCTATTCGGACAGTTTTAATTCCATCAAATTGAACTTGCCTCGGTACTTTAACCGAAAAAAAAATAGTTAACCATTTACGAGGAACGACTTGAATAGTTGATTCCACGTAAACAAAGTCATGAGCATAATCTCGTTTAACATAAAAATAAGTTATCATCTTACCGGGTCCAGGCCGAAGTGATCTATTGGTTTCTATAGCCTATTCAGTTTTAGTTGTCTTATTTAGTAAACAACTTTCTAACCTCTACAGGGTGTTTGGTCAGCGGTGTCGGAGCTTTTAAGGGCCCAAACTACAATCAATTTTATCGATAAATTACCATGCATTTTTTGTGCCAACGATAATTAAAAAGCGGCAATTTTAAAATTTCAAACAGACGAATACAAGGCATGAGGTGCACTTTTTTTATGTCACTCGTCATGTTTACGTTCTCCTGGGTCACTCTTAAAATCCCTGTTCAAATTGGCAAAAAAATTTGGCAGTTATGTGGTTCTTCCAAGACCCCACTATTTATGATATTAGAACTTACAGGGTACTTTTTTCCAGCAAACTATTCAATTGTTGTTCCCTGGGTGACATGCAGAATAACAACAAAGCAAGTGATGGACCGACCCATAATACACTTTTTTGCTCTAAAACTGCCATGTTTGCGAATTTTATTCCAATGAATACCGAGTGCGTAGGTATTTTGGTAAAAGTTATTATTTTTCCAATGGGATTTGTTAAAAGATCAAGATAATAGTGATACTTGTCAGTCTGTCTGTTAATTTAATAAGGTACCGATGCTTATCAATATAAAACGTGATTTTATTTTTTCTAATATGATTAATAAATCGATAAACCTTTATTTTATGTTTTTTTTTTCAGGTAAGCCATAATGTCAGACAATGAAACATTCCGGTAGATATTTCATGACAGGTAATGAACATATAAAGATAGATTGAAGGCATTTAAAGTCACCTGCCTATGATATGTCTAGTTGTATACCTATGTCTGGCGAAAGCCGAAATTTATATCGGTTAGCGGAAGTTAGCAAATATAATAAATACCTACTGTGATGCACTTTCAAGTGCCTAAATAAGATATGAAGGGATTAATGACATTTTATATCGCTCTTCTCATTTTTTGGCACACCAACATAAGGGAAGACATTCCCTCATGCGTTACTTGTTTCTGCTACTGGGAAATAATATTATTTTTTAATTACGTTTTGTGTTATCTCCAGATAATAACGGCAGATATGCCTCGCCGCAAGTAAAGCTTTGATTGTTTAGTACTAGGTATATTCCATCGATTATAAAATAATAAAATTGGAAAATAAATGAAAACTCGTACAATTCCAACTATTTTCAATTTCCTTCCTACATAATCCGTTCTTATTTAACCCAGAACACTTTTAAAATTTTCTTTCAATACAGATTAAGGTTAACCCTTAGTTGAAAAAACTGAGAGAAAATGTGCCGTAAATTTGCTGCGCGAAATCAAAGAAGCTCTTTTGTGGTTGTTGAGCCATTTGCAAACCTTCACGTGGTGTGAACCTCGCATTTGAGATGAGTTTCTCATTTCCCCGTGACACAATTTTATATTTGTTCAACCTCGTTGGCTACATAGGCTGAAACTTCGGAAGGTATACGTTACTTTTAAGAAAACTGTATACTTTATTATTGATAATACATTAATCTTCGTCAAGATTGGTCTATCGTTATCCACTGCTAAGCACAGCCCTTTATGTTTAGATACTCTACACATTTTTTCTTGATTCAATGCTCCAAAGGAAATGTCCTCCGATTTGCACATTTTATACACGTTTTTATTTTGCGTCACACTAAAAGAATTACGTTTCGTCTCAAAAACGAACATTTTAAGATTCACTTGCACAATCTCTGAAAAAAATTGTTCCATAAATGTTTACCCCGAGATGTATGCAAATAGTGGGTTAAAATGTATAAAAAAAGTATTGCAGCAAAAATATAGTCACGTTAAACTTTATTAATGTACTTACCTATTTAATGAAAAACAATATTCCAGGAAGGTCTCGTGGAGCACACTATAGAGGTTCCAAAGAGTTTTTCAATTCACTGTATTCTGCTGGAAATTGTTTATCGCATTTCACGTTTCCTGGCGAGAATTGCATTGTGGGATGTATTTTTAAACGGTTTTTATTAACTTCACCGCGTATCAACTGTCGTCGATGCTTCAAATCTTGTGATCGATTTTTCGACCACTTCTACTGCACCGAAATCAATAAAATTTGGAACTCTTATCAAGTCCCCATGACAATGCAATAATATATTATTTGTATCCTTGTATCCTCAAAGCCTGATGCTGCAGACGTACTGCTTACCTTAACCGAGAATGTTAGACACGTGAAAATGAAAGTATAGCATGTTTGGCATAATCAAATACTAACAGCCTGATCTTGACTTCCAACTCCTCACTCCTGATGCTGCAGTACTGCCTACAATAACCGCAAGGTTTATCTTTTATCGATATCTTGATTTTAAAGAAGTTCTTTAGATATTAAGTAGAAACATGCGAATTTAATACTAACATCCAACTCCTCAAATCTGATACTCCAGTGTTACTGCCTGCCACAACCGCTAGGTTTAGCGATATGTAGATTTTGCAGTACTGCTTTAGATATTTGGTAGAAACAAACGGTATTAATTATCATCATCATCATCATCATATCAGCTGAAAGACGTTCACTGGTGACTATAGGCCCCCCCAAAGATTGCCACAAGGACCGGCCCTGTGCCACCCGCATCCAGCGACCTTCACCAGGTCACGAGTCCACCTTGTGGGGGGCCTACCCACGGTACGTGACCGCCACTCTAGAACCTTACCGCCCCAACGGCCATCGGTTCCACGCAATCCACGCGCGACGAGCCTCGCCCATTTCAGTTTAGCGATTCGAAGAGCTATATCGGTTACTTTGGTTCTGCTGCGGATGGTCTCAATTGTAATCCAATCTCGCACAGAGACTCTTAGCATAGGCCTCTCCATTGCCCTTTGGGTGACTTTGAGCCTTCTTATGAGGCCCATTGTAAGCGATCACGGTTTAGTACAGTATGTCATTGCTGCGGCCCTCCGGCTGATAGACTCATAGGGTGACAGCGTGAGTGACTCGCGTAGGGCGAGCCGTCGCGCCTGCGTCCCTCCTGCTGATAGACTGACAGCGTGAGTGAATCGCGTAGGGCGAGCTGTCGCGCCTGCGGCCCTCCAGCTAATAGAGTGACAGTGTGAGTGGTTCGCGTAGGGCGAGCCGTCGGGTCTGCGGCCCTCCAGCTGATAGAGTGACAGCATGTGTGGTTCACGTAGGGCGAACCGTCGAGCCTGCGGCCCTCCAGCTGATAGAATGACAGCGTGAGTGGTTCGCGAAGGGCGGGCCGTCGGGCCTACGGCCCTCCAGCTGATAGAGTGACAGCGTGAGTGCTTCACGTAGGACGAGCCGTCGGGCCTGCGGCCTTCCAGCTGATAGAGTGACAGCGTGAGTGGTTCGCGAAGAGCGGGCCGTCGGGCCTGCGGCCCTCCAGCTGGTAGAGTGATAGCGTGAGTGGTTCACGTAGGGCGAGCCGTCGGGCCTGCGGCCCTCCATCTGATAGAGTGACAGCGTGAGTGGATCATATAGGGAGAGCCATCGGGCCTGCGGCCCTACAGCTGATAGAGTGACAGCGTGAGTGGTTCGCGTAGGGCGAGCCGTCGGGCCTGCGGCCCTCCAGCTAATAGAGTGACAGCGTGAGTGGTTCGCGAAGGGCGAGCCGTCGGGCCTGCGGCCCTCCAGCTAATAGAGTGACAGCGTGAGTGGTTCGCGTAGGGCGAGCCTTCGGGCCTGCGGCCCTCGAGCTGATAGAGTGACAGCGTGAGTGGTTCGCGTAGGGCGAGCCGTCGGGCCTGCGGCCCTCCAGCTGATAGAGTGACAGCGTGAGTGGTTCGCGTAGGGCGAGCCGTCGGGCCTGCGGCCCTCCAGCTAATAGAGTGACAGCGTGAGTGGTTCGCGAAGGGCGAGCCGTCGGGCCTGCGGCCCTCCAGCTGATAGAGTGACAGCGTGAGTGGTTCACGTAGAGCGAGCTGTCGGGCCTACGACCCTCCAGCTGATAGAGTGACAGCGTGAGTGGTTCGCGTAGGGCCAGTTCCAGTTGATAAACAGAAAGTGTAGTCTCTCGGATTCACGTAGTGCGTGCCATAGTGCCGTCAGGCCTATGGCCCTCCGGTTGATAGATTGCATGGATTGACCCTTTGGACCCTCGGTTCGCGTCGGCCTTTCCGTCAGACCTGCGGTCCTCCGGTTGGTTGACTCAGAGAATGAGTTTATATTTTATAGTCTCGAAATTCGACTTGTATAAAAATTTTAACTTGAAAATCTCAATAAACCAAATTGATTGATATATTCCTTATTGTCAGATCTCTGTTATCTTAGCTACTTATTGGATGAATAACACGTCCATTTCAGATACTTAGGGCATTCAACCTTACATTAACCACGCCGAGCCTTTGGTTTTTATTTGTCAATCAAGATATTGAATTTAAAAAATGGTGTCGGATTTCTAAAAATATCTATTCAGCAGGAATTCGCCTCGCGTTACACATAAAATAATGTCCATTAGGTTTACATATGTGCCGTGATTCGTGATGAAAGCGCGAGAGTATAAACGCTACTTAGCATGCATAGTTGTAATACATATCACAAACAACATCGGTATAGTATCGGAAATTAACTTAACAATTGCACTAAAAACTTGAAAATAAAATAAGTAAAAAAAGTTTTAAGTTAAACGGTTTTGATTGCACCAAAAACTAGAAAATAAAAAATTGTTATAACTAACCGTGATGCAACTTTCTGTAGATTACTCATGTGAAACTATTATCACTGTAGTTTTCCCAAGTCGGATGCTGAAAGCCACGTTTAGCCTCTATGTCCGTGGATTAAGCGTTACCTAATCGGAAACTTTTACTAAACTAAAATAAAAACGTGGGGCGTTATTATAAAGAAAGAAACATACGCGTTCAAAATATGTAATTGAAGTTTTAATTTTGCAATTAATCATCCATCTGTTCCGTCACTTCCACAGAGGTAAATATCTTTTATCAAGGCCAGAACGAAACTTATTATACTATTGCTGTCTTGATTTATATGTGTGTTCTTAAATAACTATAGTGACTTAATCACAATTGCGTACGCCCCACGTTTTTATTTTAGTTTAGTAAAAGTTTCCGATTAGGTAACGCTTAATCCACGGACATAGAGGCTAAACGTGGCTTTCAGCATCCGACTTGGGAAAACTACAGTGATAATAGTTTCACATGAGTAATCTACAGAAAGTTGCATCACGGTTAGTTATAACAATTTTTTATTTTCTAGTTTTTGGTGCAATCAAAACCGTTTAACTTAAAACTTTTTTTACTTATTTTATTTAATCTTTACACTCGTTACATGAGTGCACTAAAACTGACTAAGTACTTACTGGTTTACAGTATTATGTCTTATTTAATTTACTTTGTGGTATCACTTTTAACCTAACGCGGTTGCACGCTACCAATTGAATCCTTAAACATTACGCGGATTGATTGATATTCGTACACATCACAAAGTTATTTATCAAGGGGCACTCCGTAGCCCTAAGATAATAAGTTGTCAGTTTACAAAATTAGACTACGCAGCCTATGCACAAAAGAGATTACTTTCTTATTGACATGGAGGGCCAATATAAAGGCAAATATTAGTTCCCAATTTAGTCACAGGATGGCAAGATCTCTAAGTCCCTATTACATTACGCAAGCAGCTCGACCTAATTTCCTCATGTCTGTGGATTTGAATAACATAATTACATATGTTAATAGCTTTAACATGGAAATGCCTTTCAGAAAACAGGTATTACGGACCCTTCTTTTCAAAATGAGACCGCAAAAGGTTCACCTTGGTTTCTTAACGGATGCTTTCCTTTGAAGGAAATTAGGGCGTGTGGTAACAAGAAGCATCAACATGTTTTTTTTATGTAAAAATACACCAAAGGGTTTATTAGTCTTGGTAGCTTCGTCAGCGATTCGTGGTGATTGTGGTAGGCAAATATTTTGAGCGTCATTACCAGGGTTCGGATATCTCGTAGCACGGTAAGACGTTAGAGAACCACGGAGTCGATTTTAACATAAAAGTCAACTTATACTCATACACATTCTCATGTATATAATTAGACAAAAAATGCTTTTAATATCCTTTTATCTACGTGTTCTATGGATAATATGGATATTACAAACTAGAAGGTTACTTAATAATATTTTTTGTTTCCGTGTTTTTTACGTAATGGTATACAACATAGTGTGGTAGTTTCTTTTCCATTTAAAATATAATTGAATTAAATTCCGAATTATATTTATTTCGATTTTGGAATTGTATAATTTTTGGAATGAGTATGTGAGTATGAGTATGAGTTGACTTTTATGTTGAGATCGACTCCGTAGTTCTCTTACCGTACTACGAGATATCCGACCCCTGGTAATTTTTCTAATCTCAGTGTTCAAGAGATGATCAATTTAGATATCTCCACAGATCACAATCAAACTTTGAAGGTATATATGTGACACCTTGTAAGGGCAGAGGAATATAAGAGGCCTACAAGTAGGCAATTACAGTTATTATGTACATAATTATCATTAAATTAAAATTACACATACATTTACACATCGTCCATTAAATACAAAAGCGACACAACTCGAAAACCGTGAAAAATGTTTTTATTGCAAAAACGACATTATAAGCACTGATATTTTACGTGGCACTAAGACACCTGTCGACTTGACGTTAGAAAGTATCAAAATTATGCAGGTGCCCTTTTTGCACTATCCCTCTTTCGAGACTAACTTCAGTGCTAAACTGCCATTTTGTCAGTTGCGACTCGACCGTTGACCAAAACGCACGACATTTTTGTGATAAAGTGCCATAAAATGAAAAAATAAGTAATTACGTTAAGAAATATGTAAGCAAAAGTGCCATATTTGTAGATGTGGCCGTGTTGAATAAAATAAATACGTAAATATTATGTTTCTTTTATATAAAAAGGAGTCGCAAAACGGAATGTGGCAGTTTTAATTTCAAAATATCCTCTTCAATTTGAATTTTCATTAAACAAAACTGCCGTATTAGGATTTGCAACCTTTTTGAATTAAAAATATATTCAAATGCATCAATCACAAGAGCCATATTTATACATGATGCTGTTTTTAATAAAGTAAATATGTATGGTTTAGATTTCTTTATAAACAAAGGAGCCGCAATACGGAATGGCAGTTAGGATTCTAAAATGTACACTTCATAGTACGTTTCAAAAAACATTGTTGCATTTACAACCGTTTTTAATTCAGTATAATATTAAAATCCATAAATGTACCAGATTGAATAATTGTGTTTCTTTTGCATGACATCTTAAAAAATACAATACATCTTATAAAAACAGTAGGTAATTGTAAAACGTGGTACTTTATAATGTGTTCGTTTTACTTAAAAGTATATTAAAGATTGTGTGGAAAGGATGACTATGAATTTTGTGTACCTATAATCACGAAGAAACAATAATGGCATAAACCGCAGATTATTAAGTATTTGTCATACTTTCCTATATATTATTTGTATACAATACAAGTTAAACAAACATTTGTATGTTTTAACGAATCTAAAAACTTACTTTTTCACTTTTGGCAATGCCAACATAGGGATGACGACTGTATTTAAAATAAATTATTAGACATTATGCACTGCATCATACACGAATAAGTTATTACTAATATATAGACTGAAGTTTAATTATTGTGCAGAACTTTTATTTAATATAAGTGTAGTATACAAACGTGACGTCACTTTTGTGTATTTCATGTAAATCTTTCAAAAATCGAAAAAAGTGTTGATTTGACTTGACAGTCATCATGTCTTTTACTTCACTACATAGGTAGTACCTACCCAAGTACTAGCGAGAAACTGTCGTGAGGTCTAGAAAAAAAAATGTTACATTATTACTAATCATATGTAAATTTTTAGGAAAGACTTATTATCGCAGCAATTAAATATTGAAAGATATACTTTTGTATCAGCAAAAATTAAGTTCTTGCATCAATTCTAATGAAAAAACTAGTAAACCGTCAAAATGGAACGGTTTACCTTTTAATATTAGGAAAGCACCGAGCAAGTATGCTTTTAAAAAATCTGTGCGTGATTTCTTTTCTGGCAGCTCTAAGAATGATTAGGTATCTGTCTGACAAGTCGTATATTATATGTATATAATATGTATTTATGTGTAGGTATATATATTAATATTGTATGTATATATTTATGTATGTATGTCATAGGTATGTAGGTATTAATAGCTTACTACGTGTTTCCAAATGCACCGCCTACAATCTTTTCTGCTTTGCCTTAAGGTTGACTGGTAGAGAATGCCTCATAGCATTAAGTTCGCCTTTTGTACATTAAGCTGTTCTTTTGTGCAATAAAGTCTAAATAAATAAATAAATAAAATATATCAATTTGGATCATTTAGTATGGGATCATAGTAACCACCCCACAAATACAATACACATAGAAAAAACAAATAACTGAAAATGTACTTAACCGATTTTTATTATTTACATGCTTTTAGGTGGGCTATTTCCGGTTTGTAGTAAAAAATAAGTGGTATCAAAGTAATTCCATTCTCAACAATTTAACTTTGATCGCGTTGTATTTATTTTATATTTATTAACTAAAGTTACCACATTTTTTTATATAGCAGGTTGATTCTTGAAGTAAACCGATAATTATATCTGAATTTTAATCATAATCATAATCATAATCATTTATTTGCATATAAAAAGGGTTTTACATAATAGGTGTTCTATAAATAAAATGTTCTGACCTTTTTAGCTGTTTTTTAAGTTAGTACGTCCGTTAAATTCATCAAAATTTGTAACCAAAGTTAAAATTAATCAAAGTAACCCCGGTTTACGGTACCTAAAAACATGTTCTGACAATATGTAAGTAAAGAAATAGTAAGAAAAAGTTTTGTCTGGTTCAGTTTTGTTAAAATACAGTATTTCTACGTTTAAGACATGATTTCATTTATGCTTTAAATGAAATAAATGCTTATTTTTTTGTATTTGTGGCCTTTGATGGAAAAAAAAATTATCAGAGTTCATGTTATTTTTTTATGCAAAACGGACGTATACGCTCATAAAAGCTTCCACAGCAAATATTACTTCCTAATAACCAAACACATCAAAAGAGGGTTAAAATGCCTACAAATTGATATATAACACATATAATATTAATGCTGTAAAAATTTTTTGTGAACAAAAAACGAATACAAAATCTTTAAACAGCTCCCCTGTAAAAAGTAAATTTTTGACTTGTGTCGCTTTTGTATTTAATGGACGACATAATTATTGCAAAGGTAATGTTAGGATTTTTAGCAGTGTACGAGTACTACCTAACTTACTTATGACTCGTATACTCGTAAGTAAAACATGCAAAAGTAGAGTGCAGCTCAATTCATTATACCTACGTCAATAATGTTAATTTTTACATGACAGGTGTCAGGATTGACTTAAAAGCGGCCGAGCACTGTAGTCAATTTTCAATTCTTTTATATAACCACCCTATATGGAATAATTTATCGGCCGATATACCGGGCGTCACATTTTGACAAGTAGGTACGCAGGTTCGAAATGATGCGTAGCACGATAAACGATAAAAACCATCATTAAAAGTAATCATTCTAAGATTGGGCCAATTTCCCGTTTGATTACATAAGGAAGTTAAATTTGTTTATAGAACAGCTTTCCAACTTCCTTCGTTCAAACGTTTGCTCATTATTTGACGAAGATTTATTCGTTTAATCCCCTGTTATTGACCGTCATATTATTATTTTAGTAAAGTAAAGTCATTATAATGTCAATAGATTAGATAGATTTAATCAGACCTTTTTTTACAACTGTGAGGTAAAGGCAACCATTTTCTTTGCACCAAAGAAACGACAGCTAACTTTCACAATGCTTTATTATGTGTTAGCTTAGTTCTATCCAATTCGAAGTTTTGTTCAAGCCGTGTGCTCAGGAGCAGAACTCCATCACAATTAAATGTTATCAAATAGTCGTCAAAGTCGAATTTTAATTCCATTAAGTACTGATTTTTCAATCCCCAGTTAATAGTATGTCAAATAAATGTTAGCTCTGTCCTTTTTTGACTGCTGTCCTGAGATAAGGATGGTAATAATTATGAGCATTGAAAATCAACTCTAAGGGTGCGGCTCCACTGACGCGGAGCGGAGCGGAGCTGTGGGAGCTCGGCCAATGAGACCGCATCACAGTGTTTCGAATTTTGAATTTGAAGAATGTAATCGGTCAATTTTGCACAGCTCCGCTCCGCTCCGCGTCTGTGGAGCCGCACCCTAAGAGAGCTTATCATTCAGGTATACAGGTGATTTTTTTATATTTTGCGGTAGTAAACGTAAAATGTATTAGTTTACACTTATCTACTCAATATTGATGATACCCACGAATAGCGTTTTTCATTCGGAAAACTCTCTTGAGCCTACCAATCTATTCTGTAGGTGCTCCGGGCTCGCAAATTGAACTGCCAGTTACGTGTCGTATTGTTAGTGCAAGTCGCTTACGCATGTAAAATTGTTGGTTTAATTCTTATACTTGATAATAAAAATGTCATTGATATTAAATGTTTTAACACTTTATAACGTTTAACATTTTATCTTCGATTTAGCCGACTACTACCACTTCAACACATACAGTACCAGCGGACCTACCGCGAAAAACGTTATTCATAAATTTCGAGGATTTGTCTCACTCGCTCTAATGACGCCTTCGTTTGAGTGACAGAGAAAAATGCTCGAAATTTCTGAATTTCGACCTTCGCGGTAGTAGGCCAGGCTATAATGTTTGCACATCGGTCACTGGAAAGAGACTCGGCTTCATAGAGCGTTGTCCCTCTCGAACTTATGTGACGTTTATGCAATATTAGTTGTCTCTTTCTAAAGACCGATGTGCAAATTTTATCGCCGGGTACTGTAAAATATATTCATCACTTTCTCATTTATGTTTAGGCTGTCGCTTATAATATAAAACAACTGATTTGGCCATTTTCAGCAAAAAACTTAGGAACCTGGCAAGCTCCGAGCACAAAGTTCATACTTCATAGCAACTACAGCAGGCCTAACCAAGGTGCCATTCTGCAGTCGTATACGATAAGCGATAAGTAATAAATGTATCAGAATGACAGATTACATTAGAGTGTGCCGTCTGGTGACGGCAACAAGAATACATTTCTCACCACCCCAACTCCTCCTGCGGGTGTCGTAAGAGTCGACTAAGGGATTGTAGTGTCACTGACCACTATTTGATAAATCGTCCATTAAATACAAAAGCGACACAAGTCAAAAATTTACTTTTTACAGGGGAGCTGTTTAAAGATTTTGTATTCGTTTTTTGTTCACAAAAAATTTTTACAGCATTAATATTATATGTGTTATATATCAATTTGTAGGCATTTTAACCTTCTTTTGATGTGTTTGGTTATTAGGAAGTAATATTTGCTGTGGAAGCTTTTATGAGCGTATACGTCCGTTTTGCATAAAAAAATAACATGAACTCTGATAATTTTTTTTCCATCAAAGGCCACAAATACAAAAAAATAAGCATTTATTTCATTTAAAGCATAAATGAAATCATGTCTTAAACGTAGAAATACTGTATTTTAACAAAACTGAACCAGACAAAACTTTTTCTTACTATTTCTTTACTTACATATTGTCAGAACATGTTTTTAGGTACCGTAAACCGGGGTTACTTTGATTAATTTTAACTTTGGTTACAAATTTTGATGAATTTAACGGACGTACTAACTTAAAATTCAGATATAATTATCGGTTTACTTCAAGAATCAACCTGGTATATAAAAAAATGTGGTAACTTTAGTTAATAAATATAAAATAAATACAACGCGATCAAAGTTAAATTGTTGAGAATGGAATTACTTTGATACCACTTATATTTTACTACAAACCGGAAATAGCCCACCTAAAAGCATGTAAATAATAAAAATCGGTTAAGTACATTTACAGTTTTTTGTTTTTTCTATGTGTATTGTATTTGTGGGGTGGTTACTATGATCCCATACTAAATGATCCAAATTGATATATTTTGACGGTTTACTAGTTTTTTCATTAGAATTGATGCAAGAACTTAATTTTTGCTGATACAAAAGTATATCTTTCAATATTTAATTGCTGCGATAATAAGTCTCTCCTAAAAATTTACATATGATTAGTAATAATGTAACAATTTTTTTTTCTAGACCTCATGACAGTTTCTCGCTAGTACTTGGGTAGGTACTACCTATGTAGTGAAGTAAAAGACATGATGACTGTCAAGTCAAATCAACACTTTTTTCGAT
>JALPQI010008958.1:0-50925 GCA_025490895.1 Thaumatotibia leucotreta
CGGCAGTTTATGCAACGGCTGCTGTATCTAAGACCAAGTGACTGAGTGGTTTAGGCAGCAGATACGAAAGCGATTATGAGTTTTTATCTTCTTATCTTCTTCATCAGCCCACTTTGCCCCGGTTGTGTGTTCGCCCACCTTTGGGCATACGCCTCTCCAATTTGCTCCACACAGCGGTTGTATGTTTCCCTCTTCCAAACTGATCTTGCTATCTCCTTTATGTCATCGGGCTGGTGGTTTGCCTACACCTTCTGCCAAGCCGGGATCTCCACTCTAAAACGCACTTGCTCTAGCGTGTCGTCGGCACACGTGGTCGGCCCAAACCCATTTCAGCTTGGCGATACTGTGACCCACGTCAACCACTTTAATGCGTTGTCTTGTTCCGAACTCGGTCTCGAAGCGTTAGGGTTATGAGTGCTTGCTTATACAGTGTGTAACTCTAGGTAAACAATGTCAAAAAGTTATCCAAATGTAGTATTTACTACTAAGATAGATATAAGTAAAATCTGGAAATATTTTGCGGTCAAAAACGGGGTCGGGTATAATTTTTCAAAGAATACTATAAACACTGATTTCAAATATAATTTTAAAATATTTAAAGGATGAATGGAATCCACTTTAATATTAAAATGTACCTATAGGATATCCCTGATTTTTTCCTTTATCTTAATAATATTTTTCTATTATTTTTTACTTTATATTAAAAATAGCAAGTCATGATTAAAAGCTCCTTTTTCCGTACATTTATGGTCGTTTTTGACACACTCTAAAATTTTTCCGGCACCAATCTGTTCATTAAAAAAATAAACTTTTTGATCAAGTAATTCACGATAATTACAATAAAATCCGATGTTAAAAAAGATTTTACCTATCACGTAAACATTTGAAAACTCTTTGAAATCACCCCGTATGCAGATTTTTCTATTTTTTGGAACACTAACGTTGAAAATAAATATAATATTCCAAGATAAACCTGTAAAAATACCCAAAGTGTCCCCTTGGGAAGTCCCTAAAACTTCCATTAATTCCATTCCGGAGAACGTCACAAAACTATTCACGATTACGACCCTTTTAAATATTAAAAACCGGACAAGACCATGTCGGGCCATGCTCAGTGTAGGGTTCCGTAGTTATTCTAAAACGGCTGGGCTGGTTATGTTCGAAATAGTTTTATTTTAAATTACTCTATAAGCCCACTATTCATGTTTTTTTCATATTTTTTGGACCTACGGATCAAAAGTTAAAGGGGGGGGACACATTTTTTTTTCTGACGTGATTATCTCCGAAAATATTGACTTTGAAAAAACTTTCTCTTAAGACCCTTATTATTTTGAAGATACCTATTCAATAATACCCCACACTATAAGATTACATCAAATAAAAAAACATTCCTACTTCACTAGTTGGGGAGATACCCGAAAAAAATATTTTTTCTAGTTTTTATTATACTAATTTGTTGGCCTGATTAATATGTATACCTGTACCAAATTGCAGATTTCTAAGTATTAACGGCCACTGAGCTATGCTGCGGACAGACGGACAGACGGAGATGGCGAAACTATAAGGGTTCCGTTTTTGCCTTTTTGGCTACGGAACCTTAAAAACCGAACCGACGTGAGTAACCTTATTAACCCCACAGATTACACAAATTAACGACATTTTTCCACGATCACATTTTCTAATTAATCAGAGTGAGATGTTGATAAATGAAATGTGACCCGTATACGAGTCAAGTGGTTCATTTAACCCGCGGTCAGCTCAAAATGGGTGCGGTAACCGAATCGCCGTCGTAATTAGGTACCCTACGGACCCCAGAAGGGACGGAACCAATGTACTCTGAACTATGTCATTACGGGCAATGTGTTAACTGGAATCAATTATGCGATAGGCTATAAATAATGTGATAAGACCACTGACGAATAAAAAAGATCGAAGTCATTTGATTGAGGCTATAAATATATTCTTAAAAACCTGGATACTTTTATACTAGCATTGCAAAGATAAATATCAGCTATCTATTAATTTGAATTAAATGGAGATATATATTGTATTTGACTACATGAGAGCAATCTAAGACTAAAGTAGAATTGCATTTGGGTGATACAGCGTTCGCAAAAACCGGCGTATTTTCTGTGGACATTGCGAAAGTTAACGGTTCTGAGACATACAAATTAGGTTTTGATAACATAATTCTTAAGAACCAGAAGCCACCTATCGGCTTGTATTCGTCCAACGAGAAAATTAGGGTTCTAGAGCCCTTAATTTTCATATTCCTACAGGAGTGATTTGTAACTTAACTCATACAAACAATCTGTATGACTCATTTACTCGTATGTACCTACTTAAATACGGTGTGTAAATGTATTACAAGTGACAAATTGAGCCTAACTGCAGCAGCAATACCTGTAGAATGCTATAGATGAAAACATTGTTATAAATATTTAATAAACATTATCGCGATATCCGCCTTTGAAAGTGCCTACCTGTCAACAACCAATGAGTGCTTAAAAACTCGAGTGTGTTCCGGGATGAATTTGTCTAACGGAGAAACTTTTAATTATATTTTTAGGTAAGTAAAGTTTATCTAATCAACTTACTTGTTGTCATGTTCCATGCTAACCCTCGTTATGAGATTCACCAATACCTATAAAATTGATACCCTGTAGTTGTGTGTACGGACTAATTTGACAAGTTAATCTACGAATCACGTTCTGTGTAACGAACGAATTGCGTAGAGTGGGGACAGAATGAGCATTCGCTCGCGTGGTCTAAATACACCTTTAGGTTTAAAGTTCACCCAGACGAGACGGGACAATCAAATTGTCAGTTTAATTAAATAATAATATTATTGATAAATTGAATTTGTGAAACTGATAAATGATGATGATTCAAATGTATGATTGTAGTTTTTCTTGTTATAAAATTGATAACATAGTTCCTAAGAAAATATCTTCGTATGTAATTTAGTTTCCGACTTTCCCATACTGACCGGTCAGCTAACTAACTCTAGATAATGTGTAATTCAAGAAACGCTCCTCTTCTTCACGTGAGAAGAGAAAGTCATATATGTCAGCAATTAGAGCTTTGGGATAGCAAAAAGCAGTTGGGCTAAGTATTTCTTCGCTCATTTCGTAGTTTGCTAGTGTCTAAGTCAATCATTTTTCAGTAGGATAAGAAATAGATTAGGTACTACAATTTATTTGTAAAATGTAGAGATTAAGATGGAATTTGATAAAATTAAGTAACTATGTATGGTGTTGTTTTCTTGCTGGTATATAATATCACCAACTCAAGTCCTCTTGTCAGCTTTACCGCAGAAAAAAATCCTGTTTTTATTAAATTTCAGGCATCCAAAGGCAATATATATATAAGGCAGTATACTTGTTTTTATAGAAGTTGTGAACAATGTAAACAAACGTCAACTGTATTATCAAACCGGAATCAGAAGAGGGATTCGAATGTACTGTTGACACAACAAATGACATAACATTTACCAAGAAAAGACTTGTTTGCTCTTAAACTTAGGTTGAGCTTGTCAGTTTTTGACAGTTATTCTATGGAACTGACACATTACGATTTAGTTTAGGTCCTAAACTGAATCGCATTAGTAGATCGTGGTAGCTCCCCAGATATTATCAAACCGCGATGAGAAAGGGATTCGAAAGTACTGTTGACACAACAGTGTATATGTCAATCTAGGATATATTCATGGTTATATTCAAATATTCATAATTCAAGTGCAGAGACTTGCAGACAATAGATTAATTAATTACTCACTACATCTATGAACAACTCTTTTCTTGGTAAATTTTGTGTCATTTGTTGTGTCAACAGTACATTCGAATCCCCTTCTGATTCCGGTTTGATAATACTTATTGACGGCCAGATATTTTTTAGGTTTCTGTCCTAACCTAACATTGTCAGAATTATCTATTTAAGTATCTAACCAGGTAGGTATTTTATGTAGGCAGGTTACACGAATGAATAGTTTGAGTTCAGCGCATTAACGAAGGCTCTCCATAAACTGGCCGAGTTATATCAGTCTATTATGTGGCCGCTTGTCACAGCCGCAGCCCTACTTAATAGGGATTCTTGGTTAAATTCGCTGCCTCACTTTGATTTGCCAGCTAAATAATTATGCTGGCAGCGGCGAAAGTTGGCCCGGGTTGGACCCGTACGCATGTGGCTTTGTAAGTCGGCTTATTGTTTCGTGAGGTTGAGATACAGTGATGTATGTGTAATAAATTACGTTAGGAACTTGAATCGTTTTGGAACACACTGTAGGAAAGTTGTAGCTCGTAAGTTACAACAATAGGTCTCCCAGCCAATGTATTTTACAGAGAATCGCAAAAAATTTGAACCCGACTTTTCTGTGTCGGTAAATACCTACTAAGAAAGTTATCAGCATGTACATGTTCATGTTATTGTGGCATCACCTTAGCGTTATTAAGTATAGAAACTGAAAGATAAGTTCGACAAATTAGATGTCAATCGATGTCGTATGAAGAATATAGACAGCATTGAAACCTACTAAAATAGTTATTCTAGATTAAGCAGGTACGCTAAGTTGTAGATAGGTAGTATGGTATTCATTAATACCTGAAGAGCAATACCTAGTTTCACATTAACAAAATAAACATATTTATATTTTCTGTTGACAACAATTGACAGCTTGCGTGCCTGTATTTTTTCGAATTAACCATAGGGAAAATAAACAAAAAGAAGAGAGCCGTTTATGCGGATTGCAAGATCGATGAATATGTAGTTAATTAATATACAGGGTGGTCCAAACCTTGACGTCAAAAAAATTTTTTTTAGTTCCTCACGTCATGAGCTATCTGAATATACCTCTTGTATGTTAGGCGATTTTTTGTAGTTTTCGAGTTATGAATTTTTGAAATTTTTCGTTTGAGAAATACTGGAACGAAGAATTTTATTACTAAAAAAAAACTATTGGGTTTTTTTACTAGTTTCTTTTTGTAAAAGTATTACTACAAATAAAGCATTTACTGACAAAAAAATTAGCGTCCTCACTTTGATACAAGTAGGATAAAAAAAGACGAAATTCAAAATTTTACGCAAATAGCATTAATGAGCATTAATGTACGTAAATAACAAAATAAAACTTATCCCAAGGAATTTTCGTATTCTAAAGACCGCCTTAGACCTTGAGCCTTCGTAAAAGCAAAAAAAATGTCATACTTAATGATGAGGATTTTTCGGAGTAGTCGGTCAAATAGACTTAAAAAAGCTTAAAATTTTAAAGTAGTAAAAAATGACTTGAATAACTACACAAATTGAGTTTTCGTGGTTTTTTCTGTCTTTGTTTATTGATAAGAACAACAAAACAGACGAAATTTTACTTTATTTTTAAATTAAAAATTTAGAACCTTTTTTTTATGACCGACTACTCCGAAAGTCCTCATCATTAAGTATCATTTTTTTTTGCTTTTACGAAGTTTTAAGGTATAAGGCGGTCTTTAGAATACGAAAATTCCTTGAGATATGTTTTATTTTTTTTATTTACGTACATTAATGCTATTTTGATGCGTTTTTAACGTAAAATTTTGAATTTGGTATTTTTTATCCTACTTGTATCAAAGTGAGGACCCAAATTATTTTGTCATTAAATATTTTATTCGTAGTAATACTTTTACAAAAAGAAAATATTAAGAGAACCCAATAGTTTTTTTTTATCAATAAATTTCTTAATTTCAGAATTTATCAAAAAAAATTTTTTTTTTAATTTGTAACTCGAAGACTACAAAAAAATCGGCTAACATACATTGGGTATATTCTGATAGCCCATGACGTAGGGCACCTAAAAAAATTTTTTGACGTCAAGGTTTGGACCAGCCTGTATATATCCTTAACTTTTGAAATGTCCTCAGGAAATACGCGATCTGATTTCTTTGAATGGCCCTAAAATTTGTTTATTACGTTTTATCTTCAATTGAAGGAAAATCATGAGGAATACATTTGTTGCGGAGTTCTTGCGTTGCTCGCTAGTGCGTACGCGATGATTAGGATCAAATCCCGGTAAGAGATTTTTTCTGTTCTTGAATAATGTTTTGTCCCGAAAATTATAATATAGTTTACTGTCATAATTTACATAATATATATGGCCATATGACTAATTAAAAAAAAACGATCAAGAGCATGTTGGGCCATAGTGTAGGGTTCCGTAGTTATTCAAAAACAGCTGGGCCGATTAGGTTCGAAACAGTTTTATTTTAAGCCCGCGTAACCTACCTATTAATTCACGATTTTTTCATATTTTTGCTCCCACCGATCAAAAGTTAACGGAGGAGGGACACATTTTTTTTTTAATTCTGGACCGGTAATTTACAAAAGTATTGACTTTACAAAAAAACTTTCTTTCGGAAACAATGTTCTTTTTAAAAGACCTAATCAACGATAATACACACTGTAGGATTAACAAAAAAAAACCGGCCAAGTGCGAGTCGGACTCGCGCGCAAAGGGTTCCGTACCATTATCAATTTATTATTTAAAAAATACAGTTAAATCAACCTACCTCAAAAACTATACGAGATATTTTAATCAAACCAAAAATCGTTGATAGAGTTTATTAATGTGTATGCACACATATATTTATTTCAGAATTTTATATCGCGTAGTTTAAAAAATAGAGGGGGGGGGACACATTTTTCAGACTTTGAGAGCTGATATCTCGAAAACGATTTGCTTAAATAAAAATGTGATGTATAAACCTTCATATCATTTTCAAAGACCTTTCTATTAATACCCCACACGCTTATGTAAAACTAAAAAAAAATTTCTATCCCTCAGTTACATGTATGGAGGGCCCCCACCCCAATGGTTTTTTTTACAATTTAGTATCATAATCCTGTAGCGGTTCATACAATACATATTCTCACCAAATTTCGTTACTGTAGCATGTAGCATTTATAGTTTCCGAGTAAATCGGCTGTGACAGACGGACAGACGGACAGACGGACAGACGGACATGACGAATCTATAAGGGTTCCGTTTTTGCCATTTTGGCTACGGAACCCTAAAAATCGATCACGTCTTGTTGGCGTGATAAGATAAATTTGTATAAGTAGATACCCATACCAAATTGCAAATTTTTACAAACGGCCATGCAGCTATGGGTGCGCCAAAGTATTTATAAAATTGCAACTTAGATTATTGGAACTCCGAAAATTTTTATTTACAATTTAACTTCATAATGATCGGTATTTAGAATAATCTTTGTTCATAATTATCATCACATAGAATTATTTATGTTCATAATATTGTTTTTCATACATATTTTTAGTACTAACTTTTATGTTTATATAATTTTTCACTATAATTATTTTATGCTATATATTCTAATGTTATAGGTATTTATTTTTGTCTGTACTGGTTTTATGTATGAATTATTTTTGTTTAATTAAATATAAATCGTACTATTACTGTAAACTAGCTACCTGCACAAATCAGGTTGTGGCAGAGTAGGTACTGTAGTAAACGGGTTCCCTCTAAACTTTTTTTGTCCGAAACGCTTAGGACATAACAGACTTGGTATAATCTATTTTGGCATCAACTTAATGAGACAGAAACATCACTTGGCTTAAATAACAATATTTAGAATATTATTTTCCGAAACTACCTTGGCATATCATTATTTACGCCGAGTGTTATAAGACAGAAATTAGATTTCCATTTTTTTTGGGCATGTAACCACATGTTCGAAACTTGCCTTTTTCGTCAGGCAGAATTTGCTGTGAGGGTGAAAATTTCTGCAGTGAGCGAGCGAAGGGAGCGAACAAAACCTTCCGGGGCAGATCCGACTCGGATAGGTTAGGTTAGAAGACTAAGGCGGGAGCCTTAGTCTTCGAGGTTATTTTTTTTTAGCAACCTAGAAAGTACTCAGCTCAGTAACACAGTAGGTAAGTAACGTACAGAATATTACTACTACCTCGATTATATTGAGAGGTTATAATTATTCCTTCTCTGTTATGCTAAAACAAACTATGCCGATACTTTTTATGGACATCCAGATTATGCCTCATCATAAATAGGAGCATCGAAATTATGCTCGAATAATATTCGAACAACTCGAAATATGCTAAAGTTGAGTATGCCACAATAGTTTCTGCACAAAGCCCATTATGACTACATAGTTTATGTTATTCATAAAAGAACCACAACAGAGTGAACCTAATGGGAAAATATTTATAATTAAACGATTTATTTCAAATAACTTTATGAGTATAGATTAATCTACTTGACGACTTTAGGAGGATAAAATTTCGAAATAAAAATCGTTATGAACATTGTAGGTAGAAGTATAATTTTTAGTAAGAAAAAAAGTATGAGATAAAATTTTCGGAGTAATGATGATTATGAGTAAAAAATGGTATTAGTAAAAATATTCGAAGAAAAAATTGTATAAGTGCCAATATGGACCCTGCAGCTATGCTGTGGAGAGACAGACAGACTGGCATGGCGAAACTATAAAGGTTCCTTATTTTCTTATTATTTACTATGGAATACTAAAAATATTTCAATTATTTCCTCTAAAAAGATTACGTCAAATCAATAACAATAACAAAATTATTATCCCAGTTGATTACTATGATCGCCTTAATTAACATACTATAACTTAGCTGTACAAGTATATCGTAATTTTTAACAAGAAATAAATTAGCCTTATTGTGCTACTGTAGATCTACTTAAGTCAACTCATATAATATTGTTTCATTATAAGGCATAGTATGTTTTACAGCAATTTTAATGCGGCATAGTTAAAATAATAGGATCGCCGCGACGTGAATATTTTCTAGGAGATAGGGAATATAGATGCCTTTAACGCAACAACGTTTCACCAAAAATGCTGTAAATGTACGATATTTACTCATGATAATATTGATCCTATATTTTATAGTGCCGAGAGGCTGCTCATGCTGGTGAAATTCCTGGCACTGCTGGGAGGCCTCACATTTGCCGGAGCCTGGGGTGTTGGCAACTTCGACGGTACAAAGGAAGAACAGGGCAGTTCGTCGAAAACTGAGGTTGCCGACGTGGCTCAAGTCTGCAAAGGGGACATGTTACCCAACATAACTATAGTGAACTTTACACACTACGCTGTTTTGACTGCTACGTTCAACGGTACACGTTATGATCGCAAAGACTACAGGATATCATACGGAGAAAATTTTACTATTCATTGCGATTTCAAGAACACTGATAATATAGAAATTAAAGAAAACGGGAAACCATTACAGATTAGTCAAAACTCAACAATTTTTTGGTATCATGTAAGAAAACCAAATATGGGAGATTATATATACAGCTGCATGAATAGGAGAACCACTTGTGAAAAAAGTATCACAGTTAGTATTAGTCCCATAATATTCGTTAACTCTTCAAGAGGCTTTTATTATGATTATGATAATAGCCAACATTATTTCGTACCTCTGAATGAGGATTTCGAGATATACTGCAGTGGCGATGATAGTGAATCTCTCAGTCTTAAAGAGTGTATGAATCACAACTGGTTTAAAACAAATTTGCTAAATAAAACTACCATACAATACAGGACAAGGGTGAACAAGGTCCACCGTCTAGGTCAACTAGTATATTTGTGTCGCACTACAAATGACGCAATGGATGACGTGTTTATTTCTGTGGATTATTACCCTGAGAGCCAATATCTTCGTTGCATTATAGACCCTCGTCATATTCTTCGTTGCGATTGGGGTTACTCCGGCGGCATTTTTACGTATAGCTTACATTACATCTTGCATCAGGATGTGGAAAATGAAAGAGCGATACAGGTTTATAAAAGCTCCACGTTAGGCAAGATAAATACTAAATGTTCATATAAAGGAAATATTCAATATATTCATGACGACGAACTAAACATTTCGGTGTTACTTACGACATGCAATGATTTCTTTTGCAATAATGAAACGTATACATGGAATGCCAAGTCACTTTTAAAAGCAGATTCACCTTCTTGTGTTAAAATAATTAAGACAAACCAATATGGTGTTGATCTTATTTGGTATTTTGAAGATTATACCACAAAAGCACACGAGCACGAGTATAAAATATATTATCGTTTGACAACAGCTGACGCAAGATGGCGGCACACAGAGACGTCACTGATAAACTGTAAAACAGACTACTTTAGTAGAGTCAATTGCGATTATGAGTATGCATTAGCCCTTCCATATCCGGACACTGAGTACGAAGTGGAGATTTACGCTAAGAATAAGGAAGCTACAGACGAGAGACTATGGTCCAACCCTGCGTCCATACTCGTACGCACAGACCCTAAAACAGAATACTCGTATAAGTTGGAAACACCAGCAGAACTATCTAGGAGCGCCTCTAATGAAAAAGCTTCGTGTGAACTACATTATTTCAGGGAAGAACTAACAGCGAAAAACTTAGAGACAGAGAAATATATAAGTAGTTGGAAGGCAAAAGTTGATAAAATTAATGCACTGAAAGCGAATTTATTAGAAAATTTTGAATTTAAATCAAAATATGGCGGTTAATAGGTACTTATTATCCGACATCGAAATCGAATAAATCTTAATTGAGGTTACAAGAGACTAGGCGGATTCGTGCATTTTTTAATACCGTCACATAATTCTTATTTATTTTGCTTAATTTGTTTAGAATCAGGGTTCATGTGTCACATGTAAAATATTGTCCATGTGCAATTTAATAAATAAATGATAACGGATGATAATATATTAAATATGTCAGGAAATCAAACAGCAAAATCGCTAAGCGAATAATTTGATAACTTTGTAAGTATAAGTCGATTGCAAAAAAAGTACCTAAGGGGCTTAATGAAAACCGAAATCACGATTGATTCCTTCGTGTTACGAAAGTTAGTCTTACAAATAATATGGGTAGCTTTATAACACAAAAATGTAATGTTACACTTCGTCTTCATTAAAGCCTTTAAAAATGTGAGTACATTTTTTTGCAATCGATCCGTCTGGCTAATTTCTACGTACTTATATAGGTCCTAGGTAGGTATATCCAATTGTTCTACTTTTTATTTTCCTTGTTGATACTGGTCAATTATAATATAGTTAATTATTTTTTGCTGTATATAATTTAACCTTTATTGAAAACAATAATTGAAATTGACAAAACTTATATTGATGGGCATTGGGCATAGGGACGTATTAATTATTTATAAAATTTATTATATCAAGCGTTCGCATTTATTGTGCGATTTTTTACTTCATCTATTAATTAAGCTTGGACCAATATAATAATTGGGTTAATATGTAAATATTAAAGCAATTAGGTTAGCTATTTCTTATTCTTTTTAGGGTCCCGTCCCTCAAAATGAAAAAACACGGAACTCTTTTAGGATCACTCGCGTGTCTGTCTGTCTGTATCCTTCTATTAATTTGCTGCGAAACTATTGAACCGATTGAGTTAAAATTTGGCACACATATGTAAGTTGGTGACCCAACGATGGACGTGAACCTGAATAAATGAATTTTAAATATGAGGGCTACTTTTTATACGCTTACATTTCATATACGCGTACAACATTTTTATTAAATGCCGCTTTTAAATTTTTTTTAATGTGTTTATCTTTTAAGTGTTGTAGATTTTATGTCTGCGTAATGGTAATGACTAATAAAAGTAATAAATATGTTAACCACTCGAATGCTTTTTTGCGATAGGCTCTATTGCTATGTAAAATAAGAGTGATAACATGTTGCCACAGCTACATGAAGCCTACAGGCCTAATAAACCCACAAACCACACAACATCACCAACTATACATTAGGTACCTACCTAAGTACTGCTATTTCAGTGTTTTACACAAGTTGAAATAAAATGTAATGTAATATTTTTAACTATTACTAGAGGCCTCAAGTTTTTTTCCATCTTTTATCATCTATTGCTTTAAATATCCTGGGTAAAACGTGGCGCAATCAAAAAAGTCAGGTTGGTTGCTTAACCAATTACTACCCAGAAACCTAAATTTTTTTGTTAACTTTTTTTAAATACATAAACTAGAACCTGTTAAAATTTCCATGAAGAACGATAGGTATACTCCAAAATAAAATATGTGTACCTAATATTTTACCGCAAACACGAGGCATCCTCGTAGCGGCTTAGAGAGTTTTTGTTATTTTCTGAGGTCAAGAGTAGATGTTGTTGCGTGTCACGTACTGAGTTGCACAGATGAGCCCATCTTATCTCACGTACGCTCCAAAAGGACGTACAAACCATCCAGATTTTTCTGTACATACATCCTTCTAGACTAACAAGGCGTTATTGTCTGCATTTATCAACTCGACGCCCCTTCATAACACGACGTGAAAAGAAACAAAGTACAAAGTATGTACTTCAGTGTGTAAGGTGAGCTAGGTGTCCCCATTTCAGCGGCGTTTTAAATTTGAGAAGTCTCATTGGTTTAAAGACTGCCTGTAATGTAACAAGGTAAGATTAAATAGGTAGGTTATGTACCTATTTAAAACGTTGCTAATAGCTAGCTTTTTGCGAAACACGAACCGAGAGCATGCATATTTGTTTTGGAAAATCTAAGTCTAAGTAATTTTAGTTAGTTAGGTTTCATTCCCTATTACTGCTGGAAACAGTAAAATAGTTAATAAGTACTATCGACAAAATTAAATCCTGACCCTCAAAAAGAGCTTGTCATAGTAACATTGAAAGTCAAATTGTACGTCAGATGCAGCAATTTTATTTTCAAAGTTACTATGACAAGCTCCTATTGTGGGTCGGATTCAATTTTGTCGATAGTACATATTTTAAGTTCATAATCCATATTTCTTAATGAATACTTAGCTGACAAATATGCAGCAATTAAAAGTCTGGTTACAGATTAAAACCATAAAAAAAAAAACGACATCCAGGTAGACTTATTGCGTAGGTAAAGTGAAAAACACTTGATATTTTAATTCGGCCGTCAAGTAATTTTTTCGGACGACGAAAATTAGGCAGTTCTTAAGTGCCTCGAGCGCCCAAATGCAAATCCGATTTCTGTAATGAAATGGGACTAATTAAAAAGTGGAAAAATGAGAGGACACCACTCCTTGAAAGACGGATTTAAACATAATTTTGTCTACAACTTGTTTACAAATACACGTCGGGTAGGTAGGTAAATAGAAATGACGTTATAAATAGAGCTCCTAATCCTACGAATACTAGGTACTTGCCTAAAACACAAATTATGTTGCTCATCACAATTTAGTTTGGTACTTATTGTTCCTTGTAGGTAATTTGGACTGTACCTAAATAGAAGGTTTTACGACATCATATTTATAACTACCATTTTTTATTATGATCGACCGCCTACACATTAAGTCTTATCGTTAAAAGGCAATCTAGTGTACCATCAAGGCTGAACAAAGATGGATTTACTAGCGATTACCTCTTAAGGAACCCGTTGTATTCCCATAAATTAGGGACCTCACGTGGGTCTGCGTGAGCTGGCGTCGCGTGTAAATTCTGCCCTTTCAGCATACAGACATGCAAAATACCTGTAATAATGTCGACGGTATAACGCGTCAACGTAAGGCCTTAGCGCAACGAGTTGAAAATAACGATAGAACGTAGCTTAACCTTTCATATGCAGAAGTTTAAAAGCAGAACGATAAAAACTAGACTTTCACGGCTGTTTCATGAACTCAAATTGTGATGGAGCAGCGGCCCTACCGCGAACTTCGAAATCCACAAATGTCGAGGATTTGTCTCTCTCACACTAATGACGGCAACGCTGGAGTGAAGTGACAGAGAAAAATCCCCGAAATTTACGAATTTCCATTTTCGCGGCAGTAGGCCAGGATGCTTAGCTAAGTTGCCAATCGCTAACGCTTAGTAGCGTATCGTAGTTTCCCCTCTCTGTCACTCTTTCATATTAGTACGACAAAGACTGCTGCCTTTCGTTTGCGATTGACGATTAAGCGTTAGCGATTGTCAACTTGTCTATGCACCCTGATCTGCATAGGAAAGGTTAAGTATAGTCACTGTCAATTGTATCTTAGGTAAACCACGAATGCCGCAAAAATACGCGACATAAACATAAGAATGTCGCTCAATTAAGGTTATGTTAAAATGCCGCAAAAATATGTGACTTGCTCTTATATCGGCTTTCGTGGTATAAGATACTATTCATAGTATCTGTAGTCTGTACTAATCTCATTTGAGGACTGGTAACTGAGCTGACCAAAATCTTGTTAATAATAATTATGAAGTGTCCTTACAAACGAGTAAGCCGCGTGGGTAAATGTTTTCTGGGCTTCTCGCTCGCTCCATCAAACTAGTACGACCCGGGAGGTAAAAAATAGGTACGAAAACGCAGAACTCCCGCGGCTTACTCATGATCGTCGTCAGGAGGTCGTGAACCATTGAGATACATTGGCGGTTTTGTGGTCGGTTGCACGTTCGATATATTGAAATTGAGATCGACATTGAATTAGAAACCAATCGGTTGCATTGCATACGATAGCTTGTTCCAGCGATTACGTTTAGCGAAACGTGGAGAAGGTTTATTAGGTACGGTCAACCAATACAGTCAGTAAAACCATATAATACCTACAGTTAACCAATTGACGGCAGTAAGAATACATTTATCACCACCCCAACTCCTACGGGTGTCGTAAGTGTCGACTAAGGGATTGAAGTGACCATTATTTGATAAAAGATGGATGATGGGCGGCAGCGTCATCATAGTAGACACATTACTGCGATCGTCAATCCGCTTGCCCAGCGTGGCGATTATGGGCATTTACCTCCTAATGCGCCTATACGCATAGTTAATAGGAGAGGTCTACGTCCTGCAGTGGACTATCATATCACTTACCCTCTTATTCATAATATTCGTGACGTAACGTCTCCTAACTTTTTGTTTGTCCCTTTCGGTCTATTAATTATGTCCATATAACCGAAAGGGACAAACGATACTTATCATCTTGCTAATGCTAAATTAGGAGACTTATAAATAAGGGGTTCGATTTTTAAATATTTATAGGAACTAGTAACTCACGTAATATAGGTCTATAATTGCTCGACATGTATCGATCCAATAAGAGGGCTCACAGTGTTTTAAAAACCCTATTTTTGTTTCACCTTCCTTTTTTTACAAAATCCGATAGACAATACTATTACAAATATCAGACTAGAACTCCCACCTCATTAGGACGAGTACTTTTTTTTTTAAAAATCATCAAAGTTTGCCTATATCCGGGTCATGAAATTTACATTATTTTTTATTTCTTAAAAACAGGAATACTTGAAAATTTTTTGATAATACCACGTAAATGCGGATGTAATTCCCTATCATTAGCAATTAAAAAAATAAAATTACCGTTAGTACTTTCGAAGAAAATATGGTTTTTAGACTTTTCGGTTTACATTAAATATTTCCGAAATTCCGCCGTATTAGATGGAGATATTTTAGCACGTGATAGCTCACGTGTATCCTAATCAACTGTATTTAAATCTCCGTCTAATTCCGTGGAAAATAGGAGATATACATTTTTGAAAAAAATACTCAGGGTTGCCACTTCGTATATCCGGGTACCATTGTCTTTCATTAGGATATCCGGATATAAATCGATTCATTGAATAGAAACAGAGTTGAGCAAAAAGTTATATTACTCATTCCGATTACTTTTGTATGTGTACTTTGTAATATATATTACAAAGTACACATACAAATGTAATTTACAGAAGTAATCATATTACTTTTTGCCCAACTCTGAATAGAAATATATTTTTGACGAAATTAAGTCAGTCTCGTCATATAAGTCCGTCGGTCTATCTGTCAACAAGCTGTATCTCACAAACCGTGATAGGCCGTGATATGCCGCTATAACAACAAATAAGAAAAATGGCATTCAGTAAATATTTAAATTCAAATTTAAATAATGTCCTATTAAATGAACCGTCAGATAAAAACATTTTCGATGAAATGGAGGGATGCAGGTTGCGAGTTTAGTCGTCATTGGACAAGATCAAATTTTCATTATCCTGAATATCAGGGACCGAATAATCAACAGATTTCAATAATCGTACTGCCTCTGTCGATAGCGGTTTCTTTTATAATTTATTCTTTCTGCCACTTAGCTCCAAATCTTTAATTACGGGATTCGATGAAACGAGTGCTCTGTGGAACAAATCGAACATTGTCGCTTCTCGACTCGTTTTTCGACAATCGTGCTCTCTGTCGGACCTCCACAATTTATTTCTCGTTTCTGCCCCCTGTTCAGAGAGCATTCCAATTGGCAAAGGGGACAATTCTATTATTCTGGCACCGTGTGTAAGAATCTTGTGCAAGGTAACTGTCATTGGAAGCCAATCGTATTTAATTACGTAGCAGGTATGCTAGATCTCTGCAAAAAGCGTCGAATTTTATTGGATTGATTGGCAAGTTACTCGAGATTACTGTCAAGATAACATAAATGTCATCCAAAAGCCACTTCTCAATATTCAAGATTTCGGCAAAAGTCACACGATATTGGTCCGAAAAAAAATTCGAGCAGTATTCCTATCATTTGTGGTTCCTGAAGTGGGACGTACAACATCTACTAACAGGCCTATTCTTTCTCTGATTTCCGATTGAATTCTTTTTTTTCTCACCTCAAGTAAGCGGACATCTTCAAAGTTCTGCGGAATTCGCCAACGTTTTACTTCTGCCTTATAGCCGAGTTTTAATACAAATTCCAAAGCTCCATAATGCCTCACTCGCGGTCCCTCCGTGCTACATGCATTGACGTGGGGTTTTAGTAATCACCTTACGAGGGTGGACTCCGTCACATGTAGCTTTTCATCGAAACGTAGCCACAGAAGTAAAAATGGCACCCGGATAAGTTTTCAACTCAAGTGACCGTAAAGTTGTTTTGACAGCCCTGGCTCTAATAAAACCGGATATAACTTCAAAAATTGATAACTTCTATTTTCCACGGAATTAGACGGAGATTTAAATACAATTGATTAAGATACACGTGAGCTATCACGTGCTAAAATATCTCCATCTAATACGGCGGAATTTCGGAAATATTTAATGTAAACTGAAAAGTCTAAAAACCACATTTTCTTCAAAAGTACTAACGGTAATTTTATTTTTTTAATTGCTAATGATAGGGAATTACATCCGCATTTACGTGGTATTATCAAAAAAATTTCAAGTATACCTGTTTTTAAGAAATAAAAAATTATGTAAATTTCATGACCCGGATATAGGCAAACTTTGATGATTTTTATAAAAAAAAGTACTCGTCCTAATGAGGTGAGAGTTCTAGTCTGATATTTGTAATAGTATTGGCTATCGTATTTTGTAAAAAACGGAAGGTGGAACAAAAATAGGGTTTTTAAAAGACTGTGGGCTCTTTTCACATTAACGTAAACGTTACTCGAACTCATGGTACGGCTACAGTTATTAATTGTGTTAGTTTTTAGTAAAACGTCCCACTTTGTCGCTTACCTACCATAAAGACGAGATTTCCTTGTATCTTCATATGAATAAACTGACAAAGCGGCTTTATGGCAAACGACAAAGTGGGACGTTTTACTAAACTCACTCACAATTAGCTACACATGTCCTCTTTACTTCACTTTCTATAAGCTATCAATATTACACGTTAGACGCTCACGCCATCTTTAATAGCGACCGCCATCCTTAACACTTTCATTGCGGACGAGGGCTACGCGCTACGCTCGTAGCCGATTCCGTGATTTTTCCGCTTTGTAGCGAAAATTGACCTCCCACAGAGAACTCCCCTCTTGAGTTCCCCGCGCTCAATGTGTTAAAAGCCCATTGGAAAATTTAAACTTAGGCAATTCGGGTCTGAGCAACTATGCTTAGCATTAGCCTAAGCTTAGGTATCTGTTCGGTTCATCATCATTTACTTAGGCCTTACGGCCTTACTAATACGAACTATAGAGTTAGGTGGGTAAAGCTAGGTACATGTGATAGCTTTGTAGTGAACGATATATACAAATACACAGTAAAACGATAAAAAACGTGGCCATTGCTTTAGTAATCATAAAAATACACGAGACTTCGTCACGCGACAGAAAAAGCGCCCCATTTTGCTATGAAAATGAAATAAAATTGTTTCATGAACGAATGTAGGCAAGCTTAAATAAGTAAGTTAAATACTTTCAGCATATTTCAGTCAGTATATTACACTATGTAGATGTAGATACCTGTATGTTACTCATGAAGTAAAACTATGGAAACTGATTAATTTGGATGTAAGTAATTAACTAATTAATATGTGTAGGTATAGCACCTATAGGTACCAGAAGACAATAGGTAGGTTAATTATCATTGTTATTTTTTAGTTAACCCATTCATTGAAGACGCCTCATATTTTGAATCAGCGTGATGATTCAACCGATGATTCCGCCTTCTACGCAACGTTAACATTTCAGCCGCGTCCGCGGCTTTAGGTTATACTTAAGTAGGTATGGTATATATATCACACTTGAAGGACGCGAATTCGCTTCTGCGGCATTAGGTTATTTCACACTTGAAGAACGCTAATTCGCGTCCTCGGCATCACGTTTACGCATACACAGGACGCGAATTCGCGTCTTTGGCATTGAATGGGTTTTAACCTAGCCAGTAGGCTTATGATGGTGCCGCGTCTAATCGTTTGTCGGCATTGCCGTCACGTTCTAACTAGTATGCAAGCGCGAAAGTGACGCGTAGCACGATAAATGGATAAAACGGGACCATCATAAGCCACCTGGCCTGTCCAAATAGTGTGTTCGGTTCGAACTGTCAGAGCCACCCTAGGAGGCAATTAGTAGGGTCTCACGGCGAGCGGTGACGCACGTCGCGCTCTCGCGAATGTTGTTCGTCGAATATCTACGTATGGGTAAGGCCGCGGATTTTGACGAATGTGACACAGACATAACATAAAAAAAATACGTTACGTTACCATAAAACGCAACGAAAGTTACTATAAAGCTCAGTTCATACTAATATGAACTCTGATTAAATAAAGGTCGTAAAAAAAACATATTTTTATCACTAAATAGTTGTTTTAATCAGATATAATAATCAACCCATATAATGTAATTTCTCATACTTAGTAATTACTTAAATTAACAGTATTTATACATGTTTAAATGCCATAATCTTTGGAACTAAATAAACTAAATAAATCACCATAAATGCTTAAATGGAAATTGAACTGTTATTAATTAACACTATTAAACGCGTTAATAATTATACTGTATTTCATTAGCCCTAGGGGGGTAAAATTACCCACTGGAAAAAGCTAATTACTTAAAAAAACGCAAATCAAAATACCTAAATAACAAAATAATTTGATTTGTTTCGCAAACACTTGTTACAGTATGCGGTCATTCAAAATCTAATAAAACTCATTGAAATTAGTAAATTTCTGTGTGCACTTCCCTTTACCACATATTTTCGTTACGTAACATAAAAAATACGTTACGTTTTGTAAAAATGTAACGTATTCGTAACATAAGTGTAACGTATATTTGAAAAAAGGTTGATTATGTTGATAAATAATTGCAATCTGAACATAATAATACATGCTACTGACGTTTGAAACTAAACCCTTTCGTATGAAAAAACAGCCGTTTAATAATAATCACTACTTACCGTAAAAATCACACTACCACTTTAGACGTTTTTTGCTAAAACTTTCTCCGCGTGCACTGTGACAACCATTTGTTAACGAATTAATGGGAGTGAGTGTGCCTATGGGTGTTGCCCTACTAGAATAAGAGTTCCCAGTGTCGATACACAAATTTCTACCAACATTGGCTTAAATATGACCTTAAAAAAGCGTTACGAAAGTATCGTAACGTAAGTTTGGAATTGGTGACCCAAAAAGTAAAGGGAAAGAAAACAGTAAAATTGTTCACATATCATAAGTCCTTAATGAACGAAGCAATCGTTTATCATTCTAATTTGGTTTAAAATCAAACATTTAATGCTGACAAGTCTAATAATATGAAAAAAAAGGTTTTAAGTACTCGTAGTCGAAAAAATTACTCGAATTACGTTACGTTTTTTGCAGAAATATTTATTTATTAATTTTAAATAAAGAGCTAAATTAGCTATTTCATTTGATTACATGTAACTGAGCATAGGGGAATATTTTAAAATTGATCAGAGTTCTCTAGATGTTATCAGTTTTGTTTTATGGGCAAGACAAATTTTAAGCTCCGAATTCGTCAAAATCCGCGGCCTTACCCGTATACTAAATACGACCGCTCTCAGAGAAAAAAATTAAATGAAAATCAATATAAAAAAGGTACCTAGTAATTAAATTTTAAGATTATATATATATTATTATGTGACATTTAGCGTTGCGCGGTGGGAATTTGAACTTAATAGTATCGTAGCAAGAGTCATTATTTCTTTAAACGGGTTTATGGAGATGGTTTTCTGTACTTGTACTAATATTATGTATTCTGTGACCTAGCCTAGGTTAGGCCATTCACTGCTCAAATTACTAGTTTGTCTGGTTAGGCTAAAACATTTAACCAACCGAGTAGGTAAAGAAAATTAGTCTTGTTAAGATCACCACTTCGTAGTACAGTCAAGCAGATATTGCTAAGCGGACTGGGTCTTCAAAATTAACTTAGCACGACCTTATTCCTGTTACCTTAAGAGTGTGTTAAGATCATTGTGAACACCCTACCCGCTAAGCAATATCTGCTGTTGACTGTACGGTCACCTATATAAAATAAATATGTTGACACCTGATGTATTCAAATTTAAATCTTCTTCTCCTAGTAATAAGTTTCGAAGTGTACATAAATATAATATTTATAAACGTGACTGTACGAGCAAAATACTATAAATGTACAACGACAGAACATAATTATTAATAGGGCATTTTATTAGTCAAGCCTAAAGCATAAAGACCGTCGCACACGTAGCGATAATAGGTTTGTTAATACGGTATATTAGTTAATATACATGGTGGAAATTCTTTTTGGGTCAGTGACGAGTCACGAAAATGGTCTTAGAAGACCTTCTCCCGATATTAAATTAATAAATATTAGCATATACAGATTTCGGAAAAAACATACAGGGCGTGAGAAAATGGTAGTTATTGACTAACTTTTTTTAATGCCTATCGATCCTGTTTCAGTTCAGGATCAAAAGCTTCTATGGGACCAAACCAATACAATTTTTTCGAATAGAAAAGCCGCAGAATAAGAATTAAATTTCTCATAGAAATTGTATGAAAATTAAATATTAAAAAATTGGTACTGGATAGAAATGGAATCGATTGGCATAAAAAAATTAAACGTGAAAAATAAAAAATAAATATTTTCGTACAATTTGTATGGGAATTTTTATTCTTGATTTCAGGTTTTTCTGACCGATTTTTTTTTGTCCCACAAGCTTCTGATTCTGAACAGAAACAGGGTCGATTGGTAGGTATCAATAAAAAAAGACAAAAATGACCATTTTCTCGCATCCTGTATGTATTTTCCAAAATCTGTAGACGCTAATATTCGTTAATTTGAAATCAAGGTTTTCTGAGACCATTGTCGCGTAGCTACTCTGGATCTGGTAGCGGCCCTCAGTGATCCACCCTTTATGCCTAACCGGGGAAAAACTGTGCAACATAGGGGCATTTTCACTTCTAGGGACACCCAATTAGCTTAACTCTCACAAAAAAGTTAACTTCGATGTCAGTTTTGTAACGACAATTTATTAAATATTAACAATTTTTTTTATCTATATATATAAACGGCAATGTCCTGACTGACTGACTGACTTAAATCAACGCACAGCCCAAACCGCTGGTCGTAGAGAGTTCAAACTTGGCATTTAGATTCTTTATAATATCTAGAGGCGCACTAAGAACGGATTTTTGAAAATTCCTCTATTAAAGGGGTTAAATGGGGGGTTAAAGTTTGTATGGGGAAACAAGATTAGTTAGGCTATTTTATTCGAAACTTCACAGGAATGTTTTTAATAATAAATAAGTAAACACGTGTTTCAGGTTTTTTGAAAATTCATTTCCTATGGGGGTTAAATGGAGGGTTAAAGTTTGTATGGGGAAATAAGATTAGTTGGGCTATTTTAATCGAAACTTCGCATGAATGTTTTTAACAATAAATTAAATAAACACGTGTTTCAGGTTTTTTGAAAATTCATTCCCTATGGGGGTTAAATGGAGGGTTAAAGTTTGTATGGGGAAATAAGATTAGTTGGGCTATTTTATTCGGAACTTCACATGAATGATTTAACAATAAATAAGTAAACACGTGTTTCAGTTTTTTTTTTAATTCATTCCCTATGGGGGTTAAATGGAGGGTTATAGTTTGTATGGGGAAATAAGATTAGTTGGGCTATTTTATTCGAAACTTCACAGGAATGTTTTTAATAATAAAGAAGTAAACATGTGTTTCAGGTTTTTTTTTTAAATTCATTCCCTATGGGGGTTAAATGGATATAGTTTGTATGGGGAAATAAGATTAGTTGAGCTATTTTATTCGAAACTTCACAGGAATGTTTTTAATAATAAATAAGTAAACATGTGTTTCAGGTTTTTTGAAAATTCATTCCCTATGGGGGTTAAATGGAGGGTTAAAGTTTGTATGGGGAAATAAGATTAATTGGGCTATTTTATTCGAAACTTCACATGAATGTTTTTAACAATAAATAAGTAAACACGTGTTTCAGGTTTTTTGAAAATTCATTTCCAAAATTGATGTTTATAGATGTGGGTTAAATGGAAGGTTAAAGTTTGTAAGGAGGAACCAGATTCGTTGGGCTATTTAATTCAAAACGTCATAGAAGTGTTGTTGCCAATGAAGAAGTAGGTACTTTTTTTTTTTTTTTTATACCACGTCGATGGCAAACAAGCATACGGCCCGCCTGATGGAAAGCAGTCACCGTAGCCTATGGGCGCTTGCAACCCCAGGGGTGTCACATGCGCGTTGCCGACCCAATAAGAACTTGTACACTCCTCTTTTGAAGAACCCCATACTGTAGTCCAACGGGAAAACCTCGGCAGGGAGCTCATTCCACAGAGGAACTTCCTCCCGCGGACGGTCCGTATCTCTACCATGTTATATAGTACGAGTATTTTACCTCGCGTACTTGTATAAAAAAAATACTCCTAAGGGGGTAAAAATGGGGTTGAACGTTTGTATGAAAAAAAGTTTAGTTTTAGATTAAGAAATTGCATATTGCGTAAACTAATTTAGAATAAAAATCTAAGAAAATTAATTCCAGGATTTTTCAAAATTCACCTCCTATAGAGTTGAAATGGGGCTCCAAAGTTTGTATGGTGAAACAAGATTAGTTGGACTATTTTATCCGAAATTTCACAGGAGTATTCTGTAAATTAAATGAGAACATAAATAATTAATCTTTATTTAAAATTTTCGAAAAATAAACAAAGGTTAATTATTTACGTTTACTTCTGGTTCTAGAGATTCCAAATTTAGCACGTAGGTTCCTTTAAGGGTGTAGGGGTGGTTTAAAAAAATTTAAATCAAAATCCACACCCTATGGAGTGCAATGATGGGGGTCCAGAGTTTGTATGGGAAAACTTGATTATTTAAACCATTTTATCCAAAACTTTACAGGAGTATTCCTAAACATAAAAAGATAAAGATGTGTTTTAGGTTTTTGAGAATTCAACCTCTGAAAGGGGTGAAATGGTTAAACAGTAAAAAAAAACATCATCGATATCGTTTCTCTGGTTTATCGAGTCACTGTGGTGGGAGTCCTGATTGACTGGACTCATCACCGGTTAAATGTTTTGGCTTGACTATTCTACCATAAGAGAAAAGGACGAAGCCTGTGGCGGATTACATTATTGTTTTGTAGGAGGGTGAATATCTGAGAATTTCAACCGCCTAATTTTGGTGGCATAATTTTTGCCGAAATTTCTAAACGTCTCAATGTTATACTTCGCCATTTGTATAAGATATCGTGCCTCCTTAAAATGACAAAGTAGCACATTGTAACGAATAGAAACTTCGACAAAAATGAAGCTACCAAAATTAGGCGGTTGAAACGCTTAGATATTCACCCAGGAAATGACGATGCCTGCGTTGCTAATTTTATTTCGTGTAGTTTATTTGCAATTAAGTATTTAATTATGTCATACTAATATGGTGTTCAATGAAACAGACTTCAGACAGAATGTAATAAGGTAAGATTCTACTTCGGTTTAGGAAAGGTAAGAACTGTGATCTCACACAGAAACGAACGGCTATCAAAGTAGGTTTTGGGTTAGGTTAGAACTGCGACCCCACATAGAAACGAACGACTATCAAAGGAGGTTCAGGTTAGGTTTTTACATTTTTTTTCATAGAAGTCCAAAATCTACGCGTGCGAAGCCGCGGGCAAAAGCTAGTCATTTAATACAGAAAGAATACGCGTTTATGCAATATAAATATATGAATAAAGTGGATTTACGTAAATATTTCATGCTTAATTGTCGTTACAATACTGACATCGAAGTAAATTTTTTTTGTCAGAGTTAGGGCTGATTTTTCAATCCCCAAATAAATTTATCCGTTAGTCAAAATTATCACCATCCTTTTCAGAAATCATCAGTCTAAAAAGGACAGGGCTAACATTTATTTGACAGCTACTGTTAACTGGGGATTGAAAAATCAAGTCTTAAGCTAATTGGGTGTCCAAGTGAAAATGCCCATAGACGACTAAGATACACTGTTTTAGTACATTGGCCGTACCATGAGCTGCCGCGGGGTTATTAACACGTTCGCCTCCAGTACTGTTTCACTAAGCACTAATACTATGCCGATCGAAATTATCTTATAGAACTCCTATGCCAGTGACACGCATGTGTGACTGAACAGATTGTACTTTTAAGCCAGTGACACAGCACTTGTGTCAAAAACGTTCGTATTTCTATGGCACTGGCATAGGAGGAAGAACTTGATTTATGCTAAACCACTAATTGGAGTTCGAGGCCAAAGAATTTACGAAAATATTGCCACAACAATGAAATGTTCATACAATAGTAAATCCTTATTTTCTAAAAACAGACGTGGAGATATCTTATTTATTGGTAATTTTAATTCTTTGATTTATAGAAACAATATTATTTACTTATTTTCACGTAAATATGTATATTTTAATAAAAACTTAATTATCCGTAATTATTAGTAACAATGTTGGTATTGCGCTGGTATCACCTCAGGTGTTAATAACATTTGGTACAGCTTTTTAACTACACATGAATTAAAACCCTATTTCTGCATAGGTTTAGAAAATTGCAGAATAATACATTGTAGCGTGCTTTACGTTCACATTACGTATTCGTAAAATTCCTTTGACCCACAAATTTCTTTGGCAGTGCTATAGTTCTCCATTTAAATTATCATAGAGATCTAACGTTTTGTTTTCTTCCGTAGGTTGTTAACAAGGTGACCCACTTGGTTCAGCAATGTTTAGCTTCGCTATACACCCCATCATCAAAAAAAATAATTCCAAATGAAATATACTGGGTGAAATGTAATAAAACACAATGATACAAAATATTATTTTCTGGATCTACTCATGATTACAGCCAAGTTTTACTATGGTACCAGCTTTGAAAAAGTTACCACAAAATCTACATCTCCATACATATTGTGAAACCAGCTGTCGCTCATTAATATGTATGTATGTACAAAAAAATAATAAACATTGATGGTTGAAATTGCAACGCTCTTGAATGTGTATAGGTGGGTAGTTATTATGTACAATTTTATCCACTAGATCATAAGATTCATCAGAAAGAGCTTTATCGGGTCGATATCATGGACAATATCTGGTAATTTTGTCATATCAATGTTAGTTAAGAGAAAAAAAAAGTTTTTAGGTATTTACGTGTTTTTAAGAAAATCCTAGTTGTGACAGCCATATTAAACAAAAAGACGTACAAATATTACAGAGGTATATAATGTTTTTATTAGGAATTATTTTAAATAAATTAATTAAATAACAAAAAGGTTGTGGAAACCTGAAAAATTTAATTGACAATGACATAAGAGACTTTGACAGATTTGACAATAACGCATATGTGTCACTGGCATAGGAATCAGATTTTGTTGGTCACACACGCTGTGTCACCGGCGTCGAACGTGTTAACGCGCGTTTTATTTTATATCCGGCTTGCTCGCGCCAATACGCGAGTACGAGTGGGATAGATGGATAGAAAGTAAACGCGCGTTAATAAAGTAGCGGCAACTCATGGCCCTAGCATGAGTACAGTCATGGTAAAAAACATAGATGCGCGCAGTTTTTAGATTTCTTGATTGGCCCCATAGTAAAATATGTGCAGTTCAGTATAGCCTACTAAATCACCCCGTTCTAGGTGTTCAGTGAGTGGTGTAACAACCTGTATATTTAGCACTCTGCACGCTTCTATAATTATATATTATTTTACCTTGACTGCACCTAAATGGGGTTTAAAAATATACAAAGTGATTTTATTGATTTCCGTTAAAGGGAAGTTTATTTAGGTCAAAAATAATCAATTTATCTAAGAAACTAGTGTCTTAACTCTTACTGTTATTGAGTTATTAAAAAAATAAGTTTAATGATTGAACAAGTGTATTGCAACCTTTATTACATCCTAATGTTACTTATATTAACATGTGCCGTCAGTCACCTGAGAGCTTATTTTTAAGGTTCTGTCACACTTGCCATTACAATTATTATGTACTTATGAAAACGAAAAAAACATTTTTTTTTTTCGAATTCTACTAATAGTAATATACCAGGTACCTCCAATTAACGTACCAAGCAGCCTGTTAAATTTAACGGAATTCAAAAAAACACGGTGTATAGTATTAAATTCAAGCTCGAAATTATAGAAATAATTCTCGAACTAAAACGGGAGAATACTAGGTAATTAAGAAATCACAATACATTCTGTTAAGAAGAATATTTATTTCAACATTACACAAATTCATGTGCTTAGTGCGTTTTGTTGCTTAAGAATAAAAGAAGAATTAAGATTACATTATGATTTCTGCTCAAGTAACTACTAAATTGTCCCTATGAAAAAGTTCTTTTGCAACATTTAATATCAGAATAACTTAAAATAATATCATACTTTTGCACGTGAGTAAAATATCACCTACACTTGCTCTCTCATTTCTAATCAAACAATTTTGCGATAACATGTCCAATAACTAAGCTTAAGTAGTAAATGATGATTGAGTATAGGCTAAAAACAAAAGTACATTCATGATAACGCAAGCAAGTCTCTTCAGTTTTAATAAGAATCGATAATTATCAAAAACGGAAAAAACTGTTTCTTTTTGTTACATGTTGTCTACCATGATGAATTTTCGTTTTTAACGCGTGTGATAAAACAAAGGACTAATAAGTAGGCAAAAATGGTGCAAAATTTTGTTGGAGTATTTCAGATGCCTGCGCCATTCGTTTAGTGGTGACAAGATCGTGAATCCTTAGAAACTTTGTTTTATTTCCTTATATTATTATAATTTTATGACGTGTACTTATTATTGGGACCGCTATATTAGCATAACTACTTATAAGTATTACACTGAAGAAAGTCATCATAATATTTAGCTTAACTTAAATGAAGTATTATGTAACATTGGTTCTACTACATAAACCCACGAACATATACGAAGTTACAACATTGCTATAACTAAGTAATAATACTAATAATAAAAGAAATTCTAAAACCATGATTGACTTATCCCAGCTTATGCTAAACATTCAAAATTAATATGACAAAAATGAAACGAAGCAATGGTGATAAAAACATTTGACATGACTTTCAATAAACATTCAGTGTCACACAGTCATTAATTTCCATCAAAAACAAAAAAACACTTCATACATACAGGGCTTAAAAATAGTGGAATATTCTAACACGGAAGATTCATACCCTACTCGCTACGCTGATTTCAAAACCTTCATAATTTAAAACACGTTTTAACAATAATTTTGGCACATTAGATTAGAACATACTAAAAATAATACATTCTGTTAAAGATAGTTCCAAATACATTATAATATTCAAAAGACCCAAAATCAATGTCAAACAAGAACTATGCGAAATAAGGTTTCAATTCGAATGAACGCGTCAATTTTAAGATTCTTGTTGATGTTTGACTTTGTGAAGACCTAGAGACGCGCCTGATGGGTAAAGCAAATTATAATAGTTATACTTTAAATTAAACAATTACTTGAGATAACTTTTGTTCTAGTAAATCCTGAAGGTGCGTTCAAACCGAAAGAGCATTCGCTATTCTAACCCCCCACTCTACGAAATTCGATCGTTACACAAAACGTGGTTGGTTGAGTTTGTAGAACGGGGGATAGAACAGCGAATGCTCTTTTGGTTTGAACGCACCTTTACGTGAAGCTAAAGTCTTGAAAAAAAAGAACTGTAAGAATAAATGATGTAATTATTATTTTATTATATTTAACAAATGTTCACTATTAACCGTCGGTTGTCCCATAGCCACCAGGGCAATCAAATTACAATAAGTACAAAGTATGTAAAGAGCGTCTAATACATAATACATTTCAGCTCGTATGTCCTAAGAATAAGGATCAAAATCAATGCATTTACGAGTCACGTTTTACTAACATGTTACGCTAACCTCCATTATAGATAAGCCAGGTAATTAAATTACATGTTTATTTCCATGACTTCCGACGAAGGAAAATTACTAGAAACTCAAGATCTGAATTGCGATAGTACCGCTTGTATCAGACAAATCTATGATTATTATTTATTTTAAATAGGGCATTTGTTGATTATAAAACAATGGGTATCGATGTATTTAGAAAAGTTGGCGCATTCGGCTATAACTATATAGACACAACGACAAATATAACGCCAATTATGTTGATGATTTTAATAAAGCAATGGGTTTTGACACTTTTGATGCATTTACAAAAGTTGGCGCATTCGGTTATGAACATATAGACATATCGACAAAATATTACGCCAATTCTTGTAATGAAATCTGCCTATAAACTTCCATACTGCACGTATAAGCAGCGAGTCATGAGTCATTTAGATAACTCAGTTTAGAAAACAGCGTAGCGTTACCTAACCAAGGAGCGTCTCTTTATAAATTCAACATCTTTATTTCCTTTTAAATTCGATTCCACGTCATCAACAATACCACCAATATCTAAAACACAAATTTTAAAGCTTACTAACCGCGGACTGTCACATGAAAGTAAAATTCCAGAGACACTCCTCAACTGGGTATTTCTCAGAGCTTAAATGGACATCTCATTCATCTGGTCACGTTTTTTTGGAAGTGGCTACATCTTTTGGTATCATTTTCGGTCGTCAGACACAGCACCCATTCCTCTATAAGACAACCAAAGCCAACCTCAAATCATTCAGCCACTGAGATGTCCGTTTACACTCTGAGAAATACCCAACTGGGTATTTCTCAGAGCGTAAACGGACATCTCATTCATCTGGTCACGATTTTTTGGAAGTGGCTGAATGATTTGAGGTTAGTGTTGGCTGTCTTACAAAGAAACGGGTGCTGTATCTGACGACCCAAAATGGTACCAAAAGATGCAGCCACTTCCAAAAAAACGTGACCAGATGAATGAGATGTCCGTTTACACTGAGAAATGCCCAACTATGTTTTCATTTACATAGAAGTAGGCGACCAGAAGTTCATCTCCCTTAGTTCGGAGGGCCTGGGGCGGAAGGTTGCGCTCTTGGCGGAAGCGGGAGCGGAGACGGGGGCGGGGGCGGCAGCGGAAGCGGAGGCGGAGGCGGCGGCGTTTCTGATGCGCGGCGCCGGACCGAGGCTTTCTACTGATTCTGCGAGGGATCCTGGAAAAATAGAGGTAATTTTTTTATGCATTTTTGAACGTTGAAATGCACAAGGCGTGACAAAAAGTTTGGAAGTTTTTGTGCAATAATAGGAACACAATATGTGCAGTTTCAAAAATACGTACGAGAGCTCTTCGCTTGCTTAGAAACTTGACACATTCACATTAACTTGTTAACACGTTCGACGCCGGTGACACGCATATGTGACCGAAAAAACTGTACTCCTATGCCAGTGACACACATACGTGATCAAAGTAATATTATTCTTATGCCACTAGCATTAATCAAGTTCTCACTCCCATGCCAGTGGAATAGAAATGCGAACGTTTTTGACACATTGCTGTGTCGCCGGCATAGGAGTACAATCTTTTCGGTCACACATGCGTGTCACTGGCATAGGATTTCTATAAGATAATTTCAATCGGCATAGTATAAGCACTTAGTGAAACAGTACCGGAGGCGAACGTGTTAAGCGGGTATATTTATTCGTAGTAGCTTCTACAATTTGGGAATTCACTAGGATAGACTACAGCCGTAGCAGTCTGTTTGAAAATAATAAGTGAGTGGGCACATATTGGATAGGTGTACATATTATCGAGCACTAGAAGGCCCACTTTAGCAAACTATCCTTGAATCTCTCGAAAGACCGTCAGATCCATTAACATTATTATCGCCGTGAATTTTTCATCCTGCCTGTCACTACATACAAAATTACACCACGCAGATCAGAGGTTGTATTTGAATAGGACTAATTTTTATATCAACCAAATAATCCAAATAATCACTTTGTCTTATTTATCAGACTGGCGAGGAGAGCTGGATATCGTCCAATATACAAAACAGCAAAAGGTTAAGTAAAATTCAGCAAGATACCCATAACTAAGTCTAATATGTCTGTAACTTACAAATACAAAGGAATTTGTCGTTGTTGCGCCTGCAAAAACCGCTATGTGGTGGATTGGAATACAATTTTTTCCATTGACACATAGCTGATTTTATAGGCGCAACCACGTTTTGAAACTATAAATAATAATAATAAAACGTTTATTTTCAAAAGTTATAAATAGTACAGTTCCATCAGACTCCAAACTAGGCTGAGCCTGTATCTTGGAAATCTGCGGGAGCGATTGACATTTGTAATTTGAAATTTTAAAAAGGCAGAATCTTAGCGTTTAATGAAAATAATACTAACTTAATTTAATAATACTAACTATGAACTCAAGAAAATAAATTTAATTACATAATCTAATGACTAATTTTGTTCGTATACAGGTGTGTATATGTGTGCATGTGTGTGTCGTGTTGACATAAAGAAATGTAAGTTGCAACTAACCATGTAATCTGGCTTCCACAGCATCCTCTTCAGCAAGTGTGGAAGTGGACGTGGTCAGATCTTTCTTGAAGCCCAACAGTGCCATAGTGAGCCAGGAGCGGTGGGTCGCGTCGTCTGCAGGCTCGAAGGGAGATGTGAAGTAACTGGAACAAAGAGAAAGAGATAAGTATGATTTTACACTTTTAAACTTTTTAAACACCACACTTTGCATAAACATGATGTGATCATGTGATCGCGTTCATTCAAGCGAAATTCACCCTTGGGGAATCCTGTGTAAGTACTTATGACATTATCTGTAGACGGGCATTTCTTCGAGCGGCAGAATATTCTTCGTTGTAGTTGCAGAGTCCCCATATCGCTTCCATGACAGCCGAAAAATATGCTATCCAGCCATTTCTACAAAAACGTGGCCAGATTATTGAGGCTTCCGAAACCCAGGTGTCGTTGGCAACTTTTAGATGAAGGGTTCACGGAAAGAACATGTCTAGTCAATTCAAATTACAGAAGGAAAAACCACCTTACTTTTAACAGAATAAAGTGTGAATTTGCCCTGATTTTTTTAGGCTTTGGACATGTTTTTTCCGTGGACCCTTCAGATGTCGTTGGTATACGAGCGATAGTTCCCTCTATTCTTGCGTCTGCTATTAGGCTCCATTCTGTCTACTTTTAGCGCTTCCAGGTGACGAGTGTGTAAGAATAACGGGCTAAAATTTTTGATATCCTTACCCCTTCCCTCGATGCGTGCGTTACCTGTTACCTGGTTGAAACGAATTTTAAAACAGTTGACAATTTTGAGATGCTCACCGGTTCCCTCTATTCTTGCGTCTACTTTTAGGCTTCATTCTTGAGTCTGCTGTTAGCGCTTCCAGGTGACGAGTGTGTGAGAATAACGGGCTAAAATTTTTGATGTCCTTACCGGTTCCCTCTATTCGTGCGTTACCTGTTACCTGGTTGAAACGAATTTTAAAACAGTTGACAATTTTGAGATGCTCACCAGTTCCCTCTATTCGCTCACCGGTTCTCTCTATTCTTGCGTTACCTGTCACCTGGTTGAAACGAATTTTAAAACAGTTGAAAATTTTGAGATGCTCACCGGTTCCCTCTATTCTTGCGTCTGCTGTTAGGACTGCCAGGCGGCGAGTGAGCGGGAGTGGCGGGCAGGCTCTTGCTCCCGCGACGCGCCATCAGATTGTATCGCGCGGCGTCTGGCGGCTCCGCTGCTTCTTCGACCGGCGACGCCACGGTAAAACCGCGCGGCGAACGGGTTGAGGAAATCATCTGGTGCGCGACCTGGAACAAGATAAATAAATGATGTAGATTGTCGATTATTTACTGGCTACTCAATAAAAAGCTACATAGAATAATAAGGAAATAAATATTTTTTCATTAGAAATATCAGAGACGAATTAGTAGACTTAGCCACATGGTGCGACAATGTCACCGCCGTGGCCGTGTGATGACCGAAGTAAGAATACATTTATCACCACCCCAACACTTCCCGAGAGTGTAGTAAGAGTCGACTAATGGATTTGAAGTGTCACTGACCATGTATTTATTGAAGATTGATAATGGGCAGCAGCATCGTCATAGTGCGACGTGACGATTATGGGAATTTGCCTACTAATGCGTCCATACGCTTAGTAGGCAAATGCTTCGTCTTAGGAGAGGCCTTTGCCCAGCAGTGGACTGATTATAGGCTGATGATGTGATGTGCAACAATATGTCGCCGCAAGATAGATTTCGCGTCTTTACTAACTATTATATTGGTAAGAGAGACGAATAGACATCTCCTGGCGACATGTTGTCACACCAATCATATGCTAAGCCTCACAACATCACATCATCAGCCTATCTCAGACCACTGCTGGACGTAGGCCTCTCCTATTAACTATGCGTAGAGACGAATTAAGAGGTAAATGCCCATAATCGCCCACAGTAATGTGTCTACTATGATGACGCTGCGCTGCAGCCCATCATTCAATCTCCTATTAAAGAATGTTCAGTGACACTTCAATTCCGTAGTCGACTCTTACGATGAATCGATTCGACATTCGGAAAAACAAATATTATTGATGATGCTCTTTTGACCTATTCAGGTAAACGATGTTTTCCTTCGCTGACAAGTTAGCGCTAAATATAAGGAAGTGAACTTGTCGAGAAGGACTAGGTACTACATTGAACTATTAATTCGACTATAATACGTAACAAATATTCGGTAATTCTAAAACACGCTTTACAGTTTTGAAATTTCAATAATATTCTACAATTTTAATTTACCTTTCAATACACGTAGATACGGAAAATGAATGAGCACTGAATGATTGAAGTGACTGTAACGTTCGTTCCACCGCGACTGAGTTATCGCTAACCATAAATATGCAAACCGCATGCAGCCCTGCACGTGTTCTAAACAATGCCTCAATCGCTGTAGGTTTCATAGGCTTTTACTTTAGACGTTTTTATTGGAATAGATGCAAGAGAAAACTGATATCATAAATACTTACGGCCCCTCAATAATGTAACTGGGTCATTTGCAGAAAAAGTGTACTTTTTAATTTTTTTGCGATCATGGGCTGTAATACATCATTTTACTCGGCATCGTGCGTACTTTTCAGTTATGAAACAAAAAAAAATTGTCCCTAATGTCACAAAAATAAGTATGTTTAGTTACTCCCATACTAAATATATGAAACGAAATGTAACGAAACTGATTAAAAAATCTCAAATTTGTTACACAATTTTTCATACCTTTAGAATGAGAGTAACTAAACTGAGAAATCTCAATTTACGTACTTATTTTCGTGACATTAAAAGGTACACTTTTTCTGCAAATGACCCAACTACTTATTTCTCTTTGAAATTACAAAAATCAGCAGGCCTACCCAAGATGCCAATCTGCAAGATTACACGATAAGCGATGAGTAATAAATGTATCAGAATGACAGATTTGTACAAAAAGTCACGTAACAATTTCCATACATTATTATGGTCACGTGACTTATTGCTTATCGTATACGATTGCAGAATAGCATTTTGGCCTGCTGTTTTTTTTATCCAAATACCTAAATCAAATATAAGTCACAAAAAGATTTAAACAAAATAATCTCGAGTCCCTTAATATTCGTCCCGTTACATTGTTTGTCGAAAAAAAACAGTCAAAACAACAGACAACAGCGTTTATTATAAACAAAAGGCCAATAACAGACAAAAGCCTTTATTATTTATATATACATAATGAGAAGCAGGACACACCTTTAGTACCTTGCACCAGGGCCGGATTTAAGGGGGGCAACCGGGGCTACAGCCCCGGGGCTTCCACGAAAGAGGCGACCCCACAATAGAGATTTCGAAAAAAAAAATTCAAATTCCAACTAGTAAGAATTTTTTTTTTTGAGTATTGAAAGTGATCTACTCCGGGAACTAGATTTCAGCGAAAACATCAACTTTTTCGGCGAAAAAAGCTCGGAAGATTCCGTTCGTTGACGCAAAATTTAATTTCAGATAATTTCCGGTTATATTTATATGATTGTTAAATTATAAAATAATCTATACGTACTTGTTTCCACAAAAAATGATTTATTGAAAAACTTGACTGAAAAATTGTCTAATTTATTTGGAAAATAACTGGGGCCCAAGGGGCCTCCACTCCTTCGTTGCCCCGAAGCCTCTCAACCGCTAAATCCGGCCCTGCCTTGCACTTGCACTAGTAAAAGTCATCCCTCAAGGCCATCAGGAAGAAACGCCCACGAGCATTCACGCACTATTGGAATTTGTCACTTTAAAGAGCAAAATAAAGAACGGAGCAGTTTCATAATAAAGAAACATGATAATCCATGTACATGCGAATGTGCAGGACTATAAACAAACTAAATAATGTTTTAACTAGCCGCCTTTTATATTTGGGTGGCTGGATTCTGAGCGATAAAACTCGGGTAAAAGGTCATTGAAAGTAAATAAACAAGCCAAGCTAACAACAATCTATTTGGTATGTCGTATGTCTATTCACCGTCTGTCTTCTTTAGTTGTGTACATTTCGAAAACCGATTCCCGTGTCAATTTGAGAGCTAATTTGATAATTAAGTATGTATACATTTATTTGTGAATCAGTTCTGGGATTATTATACAGTCGACAGATCGTCTATCCGTTTGATTTACACTTCTGTAAGTCCGAATATCGTTGCCTACATTCAGAACTTCGGCAGAGGTTGAACCGTTCAGAACGATTTTGCCAACGACGATGGTACCAAATGGGATATTTGCGCTCCCCCATAATTGTGTTTAGTATAAACGTGACATCAATCCCGATGATGCAATGTTGACAAATGATGACATTGTCCAACGAATAGATATCGCGACCACGTGAGTTTACCGTGTAGTGCCGTACCGACCCCCTGTTCCGTGTTATCTGTCCCCATGTCATAAGGTTCATACCTATTTATCATTTAGCCAATTAACGTAATGTTCAACACAAATGGCAGTAAAGGCAACAAACTAGGTAAGGTACTTTGTTTATTACCCATAGCCTAACGTCGTAATATACGGAGTTCCTTGTGTTACTTGAATTAATAACAAAAGTATTCATTAATACTAGTAAGTGATTGATGCACTTTAGAGATGAATCCAGACAAGGCTCGAATTCAGGTAATAGCTAGGTAAATTAAAATATTCCACGACAATATTTTAAAGTACATTAAACTGTTTTTAACTCACTGAAGTGTAATCAACATGGACTTCCTTTGTCTCCAGTGTCTCCACGTTGTGTCTGATAAAAACTGAAGTATGGCGATGTATTAGGTAGTTTACTTTAACCTCAGTTCTACATGCAATCGTTCGAGAAAATAAATCAAATGCATAATTCAAAACCTACTTCCATAACCACAATAACAATTATCATAACAATAACGGTACAACACTATGCCGCATTCACGAACATTCTACACAACAAATTAAGACATTTGAGAATATTGACGTTTTTAAGCTAAATATAAATAACGACAGTTGTTAATTATTAATTACAACCGTATATGTATAATTACTACAATTAGGAATGATTATTCACAACACACATACAACAAAAACTTATTATTTGTTAAGTACTATCGACAAAATTAAATCCTGTAGAACCTTGCCATAGTAAGAAAGAAAGTGAAATTGTACGACAGTTGCTGCAATTTCACTTTCAATGTTACTATGACAAGCTCCTATTGTGGGTCAGGATTCAATTTTGTCGATAGTACCTACCTTATTTCAGCGTAATTTTGTATTAAGGAATTATAATTAATTAAAAATGAATACAGTACCGACTTCATAGCGATTGAGCGCCTTTTATTTACATATTCAGCGGGATAAAGTAAACCTAAACGTTGTTTTGTTAGGCATCGGTTATATAACGTATTAAGTGACATAAACATTGCCGACAAACAAAATAATAACAGTTATCAATAATCGGTAAACCATAACATTATATTTTATTATACACGAGTATTGCTATTGGCAATGAATCATCAATAAGACTAACCAAGTTTTCAAAACGCGACTAGTGTAGCATGATTCACTTTAATAATAAACCCCCTTATTCATTAGTCCCTTTCGGTCTTATAGACATACTGATAAGACCGAAAGGAACAATAGTTATTTGTTATACAAGGGTGCAAAGTTGTATTTTACCCGCGAGTATGAAATTGAAACACGAGCAAGCGAAAGGATTCTATAGTTGAACCACGCGCGAAGCGAGTGGTTCTAAAATAGAATCCTGAGCAGCGAGTGTTTTAACATACGAGAAGTAAAATACATTTGCACCCGTGTGTAACACAAAACTTTTCCCCTCACTATAGCGAGGAAACTCAAAAAAGGTAATTATTTGTTCACATTACAATCATCATTATCATAGATCATCGTTAGTGATAATAATTTTCCAAATGCATCATGTATTTAATGCAAGATTTTGTCGCAGTAAACTTACCACGAAAAAGTAAACGCAGCACGATTTTAACACATTCCTGTAGTTGCACACCAACGCCAATGCATTATTAAATCATTCTCATTCATTATTTTTACAAAATTATAACAGAACACCCTGAAAGTTGTTTAGTTTACTATTTTTATCTACATCCATATCATAAGTTGTCTACAATATGTTTAGCGGCGGTAAGCAAATAGCCTACTTTAAGAAATCTGTATCTGTGGGTGTATCATAATTTTTACTTTACGATATCGGCAACCGATATCTTAATCACAATTAAATTTCGAACATTCTGTTAAAAAGAAAAAACACACTTTAACTTTGATTATCGAATTAATCGATTTGTAATTTCATTCACATTAAAATTAATATTCCATACATTCTTCTAAATGTCGAATACTGAGAATCGATTTGAGAATCGATATCGACTCAAGACCTTACCTGGTTTATGAATAAAAAAAAACTAATGTCAGTTCAGTCATTTGTTTTGTTTGAATTGTTTCAAACAAGGAGGTTGGAGGGTTGCCTATAGGTTACACACTAAAGAGGTCCGTGCTCTGTGGTTTCAAACATACAACTTTTTTGGACTGTTGACTTGAAAGTTAAATATTATCGAGTTCGTTGTGAAATATTTACACTGAAAAATTATTTATGACGACGAAGACAGTGATGTTGAAATGTGTGAAACACCACCAGAAATCCGGGACGCCGCTACAACCGTGACCAATAATTTGCTGCCACAAAAATAAACATATTGTAGAAAACTTATTATATGCATGTAGATAAAGTTATGTATGTGACTGTACATAATTAGGCATTAAACACTCGTGTGATCTTATTATGAAACTCGCCTACGGCTCGTTTCATAAAACCACACTCATGTTTAATGCCTCTTATTATGCGCCAGCCACATAAATAACTATTATGCGTGTTCGAGTCGGTAAATAAAGATTATAATCTATAATATTCTTTGACAATGTTGACGTTGACATTTTCTGCGTTTTGTGATTGCATCTAGTCATCTTATCATCATTCACTAAAACAATTGTTACTTATGGAATTTTTGGATTTATATGTTAAAATCATCATATTATATAAAGGTTTGTATTTTACACTAAATTCTCAAACAAATTATTTAATTATCATTAATATGGAACAATTTCCATGAGCATTTTACGTTTTGTTATTTCAAAACCAAGATCATTACTTTGCCACACAAGTGAATAATATGCGTTTTTACACGTTCGTATTAAAGGATAAACGAGCACTTTACGAGCTAGTGAGGGGAAAACGTTATTTATCTAATGCGCTACGTTAGGAGCTCATCAAAAAAAATTGTATGATAATTTTTTGCTGACTATAATAGCCTAAATACTCTAATATCAACTCTCACCTCTTTCTACCCAACTATGTAAAAGAGACGGCAAATGCCCTGCTAGAAAGCAGCAGCTGCAAAGACGGTCATGAGATCGATAGTACCTCCGATCTGTGCAATTCGTAAACCTAATTGCGAATACATAAGAGTCAATTCACAAGTCAACTTTTACATTGTTAATATCTACGAACCTTGACCACGGAGTTGCCGCAGGCGGCGTTCTCGCCCTTGAACTCTTCGTCGGTGCCCAGCACCTTCGGAGATATCGGGTTCGCTGCAATAAATAACAATAAGCATGAGGAAATTGTTACACAAATCAACTTTGCCTTATCAGCTTTATATGTACACGTTTAAAAATATATGCATACAAATAGACAAGGAAACTTCAGTACGTAACATTTATTAGTAGTCAGTAACTATAAGGTTGTTATGTGATTAAGCGATCTTACCTCGAAAACAAAGGTTTACAAGATTTGTAACTTTTCCTGACTTGTTGTTAGTACTTAAGTACGGCATAGCCACTGCAATTTCTTTACGACTGATTCGAATGAACAGTTTCCTTGATCTGTCTACCGATATTTTTCGTTCATAATAGTGGCATAAAAGGACTCATTAGTTAAATGGTTAATTACATAACCTATCATCAATCTAGGACGTTAACCCTCTGACACAATTAACATAGTTACATTGACTTAATTAGTCCATTAGACTGATAATAGTCGTAATGATCGAAATAATTATCAATAATCGGTAGTGACCTTCTTACGACGATATTGAAAGGTTATTTAGAATCGCTAGCTGTTCTTATATTTGCTTTTTTTTAATATCTACTATTCTTCAAGATGAAAGCAAATCAAGGGTCCAAGGAAAAAACATGTAGATCTTATGAAAACCAGGACAAATTTGTACCTTGTTCCCTTAAAATTAAGGTAGTTTTTTCTTCTGAAGTTTGTATTGACTAGACATGTTTTTTCCGTGGACCCTTCAAATGTTATAGATCATTGACTCTGACCATTTAGAATGTCAAATTGGTTGACAACATAAATTCATTAAAAGAACAATCGAGTTCATTAAAGACAGATAATACCAATGCCAAGGTTGTATTCGCGACTAAATACTAAATGAACCTTATCACAATGGCATAACGTTCATTGAAATTGATACTTCAACTATAATAAAAGACTAACCAGCTGTGTTGATTGGTGCCATGCCGTGGAGAACATCTTGGCACGGTTTAGTGTGCTTCGACCAATCCCTGTCTTTCGCTGCGGCGGTCGGTTCTTTAACGATCTTTGTGACGTCCCGGTCTATGTTGGGGCCGAAGATAGCTTTGGTGTTGGGGTAGCGGATGAAGAAAGCGTCATCTTGACCTGGTGGTGAAGCGGCGAATGGCTCGAAATCTCTGGAAAAGGGATTCAAATTAGTTTATTGTTAATGAGAACGAACAGGCACTATAAATAGCTGAATTCGGATATTCATTTCATATTAAACTGGGAGAGTTTTATGGCTTATAGGGCACCCTTGAAGGTATAACTATATGATCTTCATCATTTGCAGCCTTTAAACTAATATTTATCATATTAGAGATTGACTGAATCACACGCGTGCGGATCCATGGGTGTCAAATACATTTGGGGCTATCTATAGTATCATAAATATTATAATAAAATCATTATAATTGCGCATATGTACAGTACCGGCCAATAATATATCACATTCGAGATTTTTTGTATGAGCGTGTATAGAGTAAGCGGCACATGTTCGCATATAGATAGCATATTATTTTGGTACTTTTGTAAAAAAATATGATGAATACTGCAATTAAGAATTGTGAATAACAATGGCAGACAACATTATTGCTAAAAAGCTGTAGTAAAAAAAAAAACTAAATCCATGCTTTACACAAAAAAATCTTCAGGAATAAACGACTACATGATGCCAAATTTTTTCACCGGTAAGACAAAGGCCTATGCCTATACTAGTTATATTCGTAAGGTGGAAAGTGTGGAAACCACTTACAAAAGTTCTACTTAAAAAAACTTGGATGTGATATATTAATGGCCGGTACTATAAATATAATAGGCAGGTTGCTAGAAATATAATAGGTATGGATCGCGTAAGCTTAAGGTAAATATTTTGACAGGGGGTTTCCTAAGACAATCGAATCTTTAACAATAAAACAAATAATTGTCTTGAATCAATGACAAAAACACAAAGCCTCGTTAAGATAATGCACTTACGTAAAGTAATTGTTGACTTGTGCCAAAACATTACGCTGCTTTCTAAACATTTTTTGAATAAAAATATATCACACAATCGTCCGTAAGCAACACAGTACTGTCCTAAAACAAGAGCACGCAAAAGACGGTTTATTTATATCTGCAGAGTTAAACACGTTGTTCAAGAGGTGGCGCTAATATAAAAACTATATGAACGTTTAATACGCGTCACAGACTGAAACCGTAGAATAAACGCAGATGCTTTATATACCGCGTTGTAAGCACATAAACCCGTATCTAATCTCGATAACATTTAAAATAACATTTATTTTGTTCGTGACGTCACTATACGAAAGCCAATGGGTGCTATGCACGGACACACTCCCTCGGCTAACCGCGTGACTTTACGTCACATTCGAGCAAAATGAGTATTTAATGTATTAAGCACTTACGTCGTCTAGCATCAGGTTTGTACTGGAATATGGTAAAAAATATCGTAAGCGCCTCCCGCCCTGTGGCCAATTTTGTCTGAACAAATATTCATCGAGCTACAAGAGGTTAAAGACAGGACAACAGCGAGCTCAGAATAGCGTCATAGGTCACACCCGAAAACGTCGGACTAGTTTTGGCACAAGATTGAAAGAAGTTTAAATAATTCGACAGTGATGTAAAAACTTTCCATCAATTGTTTTTAAATAACCATGATCCGGTTTGTGGGGCTTTCATTATTTTTAAGGAACCTTAAGCCATCTCATCGTTGTCTGGGTAACTAATTGTAACTGCCTACTGTACTAAAAATATTACATACCGTTGTAACTAAGAGATAACTGTTGATATGATAAGTAATCGACTTTGGGATTTCATAAATTATAGGTACAGAAACCATTTGCACGATTATGATCAGATCATATATCGTAACATTTATAACAATTTTGGTGAATCATAATTGAATTAATGGGATCTCTGTGCATATTTTCTAGGGATTATCAATTTAAGGACATTTAGGTACACTGACTTATAATTTTATACGTCATAAGTGTCGTAACCACATAATACATAATCGTAACAGAGTACCTCTTGGTAAAATAAATACGACGCAGGAACTATAAATATGAACTTATTATCGGCAGAAGCAATAAGCGGATTAGCAAGTAAGTATTAGAAAAACATTCATTTGTCGTCAACTTGTTTTCAAAACAACTAAATTTAATCGCTTTAGCTCTAGATCTATTAGATAAACTTATGATGAAATACATAAACACAACTAAGCGTTTACCTATTAAGAACGATCGACGATAATATTGATATTTGTGATATGATAATGTGGTCAAGTTAATATTATCATGATTCTAAAATAGAAAACAACAAAGAGAAGATATCCATATTTGTTAAACACAAACAAGCAATACTCCCATCTGTTTGGTATGCTCAAGTACCGTAACTATTATCCTTAAATCTATTTTTTTAGATTAGTTCTGCTAGTGCAGAACAACGACCGATAAATTATTGATAAAACAAACATCGTGTGGGGTGATGTAGGTATAACTAAGTAAGTACACATGTATACTGTATAGGCATGAGTGATGCAAAGTCATTTATATATAGGTAGGTACATTCACACCAATATAAGCATTAAGATACGTTTCATAGAGATGAATGTTGTTCGAGTGAATTAGGTACTCTCGGTGTTATTCACTACGTAACAGTATTTAACATTTATTATCATAGCAATCGTCGCGTGTTACTAGGGTCTTTAGAATAACATGATAATTTTGATAAAAACGCCGATATTGATATTGTTTTGAATTTGTGCCCAGAATTAAACAATGCGGGTTAATGGTACGCTCCACCTCTAACCTTGATAAGATTGGTATAATAAAACAATGGCAATCAGGTTTTATTATTTGAGAGTGTATTTTTACTCTCGAACCCGAATTAGATCAGGTACGGTTGAAGTACCAAAATGTTGTAAACAATATTATGTGTCAATAAAGATTGATAGCGTGACGTCACGCACATCACTCGACCTTCACAATGTTGACATTGCGAAAACAACAATTCATAGTGACTGGACATAGGTACATCCTATACTACCCTACCTACTTTCTTAAGATTAGTAGTTTTTCAGTGAAAGTTTTATTCGACTGGACAATAAATATTTTGTTGTGAAATATTAGGTGTAGATATGCATACTAACCAACGGCAGGACAAACAAAGGGAAAACCATTAGGTTGATTGAAGTAAAACAAAGTAGGTAGGTACAAAATAGTACAATAGTTCAGAAAGTCCTGAAATTCATTCATGAAAATTAGAGGTTAACCATTTTAGCATTGATGAAGATTGTCTGTTTTTAACTTTCTATGTAGTATCTGCTTTACCATAGCAACTTAGTTTCAAGTATTACATCGATATCGATCAGACCGAGATATCTATGTAGAGACACACTTGTATCTACATAAAACACCATTCATTTAGCATTAAAATTCAGAGCTTTAGCGTTGCAACTTTCGGCTGTAGAACATCTCCAAATGGAATCAGAATCAGAATCAGAATGATGATGAATGATGATATACTGACCGACCGACAGTTCGATAGTAAGTTCCTACTCGTACATTCCACGGTGCTTGGCCTCGAAATAGCTCAGGCTAGCTATGTCGCAAGCCCGCCACGATCCTTACCTTCTACTTCATGTACTACTTCTACCTTGGGGTAAACTAGTATTAGTTTGAACAAAATTGCGTAAGAGAATTCAAGGAACAGTTGAAAACGTCATTTTCTTAAACTTGATATAATGATGGAGTAAGCGATGTAAACTTATTTCAAATTAGGTCCTGCGGCCCTAGCGACTCCGAAATCCTCGAAATAGCTGATTTCGAAGTTCGCGGTAGTAGGCTTGAAATGCTATGGGAATATCTGGTGCAATGAATGTAGATGAGTGTGCAAGGCTGTAGAGCCCCTCTTCACATATTTTTTTACTATAGGCACACAAGTAAATTATTTAGGTCAAAGGTGCTCTTGTCAAGGATTCTCTAAAGGTCTGAAACTTCCCGAGGAATTTTCTCGTGATTGACAGAGTTATTACACATAAAATATTTACAAAATCAGTAGTATTTATAATGATGGCAGACAATGCCCAATCAACTATTACATTCGTAAACGAGTTAAAACTAGTATTGTGTAGTAGTAGTCAATTGACTAATTACTTAATTAATTAAAAACTTGGCCATCATTGGTACTGATGGCAAAGGAATTATCAATTTGTTTTGATGACATGTTTACTTAATTGTTGACATCACGAAAATTACCTTAAGAAACATGTTGAAAACAAACAAAAAGTGAAGTTGAGCCCATTATTTAATATAGAAGCCTTCAGGCACCAATATTTTTTGATTATAACTGTTTTTTGCAATAACTTTATAGATACATATACAAGATAACAAATACAATGAGAGAGTGGAAGAACATGCCTTCGTAGGTGGCTTATAAGTAAAGACCAGAGATAAGTAAGCTCAATAAGATGATTCCCTACATAAGTATTTTGTATACTCGTAATCATGTGTAGCCTAAAAAAGTACATAATTATATACCTATCTAACAGGTTTCACATGAGTAAATAACGTGATTTAGCTTTTGACATTACACTGTACCCACTTATCGAAAAGAAAGTAAAAATCAATTGATCAATCAGGCTTTTCTTGACAGAGATAAGTAAGCTCAATAAGATGATTCCTTACATAAGTATTTTGTATACTCGTAATCATGTGTAGCCTAAAAAAGTACATAATTATATACCTATCTAACAGGTTTCACATGAGTAAATAACGTGATTTAGCTTTTGACATTACACTGTACCCACTTATCGAAAAGAAAGTAAAAATCAATTGATCAATCAGGCTTTTGTCACCAACTTATCGTTGGTTGATTTATAGCATGAAAAGCATTTACTTATCTAAAAACAAAGACTCTAGCAACAATGGTCGTTCTGCCAACGTGTTAAGAACTTCAACCCCCCAGCCAATGACATCATTGCCGAAAATACAAAGAAACGTGACTTTTTCAAAATGAAAGTTAAAACTTCTCGAAAGTTCGGAATGTTCACGTCATATTATAATCATCAGATTTTTGGGATGATTCGTATCTTCATGCAATGACGATTATGAAAGACCTACGAGCCCCGATTCATATGTTCTCGTCCAGTTAGACAGTTTTTCGAGATTATCCCGTTCATCCGGGGGAAAAGGTTTAGAGACAAAACCTTCACTATTCAATAGTAGTACTAAAGTAGTTTCTTTGAGTATAAAATATTTGGATTTAATAAATCAGAATTTAAAAAAAAAACTATTTTACGAGAGGCATTTTTTTTAATTTTTTCCACAATTTTTAATTTTGTAAATAATCAATGAATGTAAATAACGTCATTAATATTAAAGACGACATGGTACACCTGATGCACTGCGAATTTTGCGTCAAGCTTATAAGCGCGGAATTACGGTGGTGAACGAAAATATAATTTAGACACTGGTTTGTTAAAATCGATTTATTAAACAACAAAAGCGTACTTCAGATTGTTGTGTCTCTTGAAATGTAGTACATTAACCATGACTAACGTTCATACAATTTATCATTAGCATAATGTGATCATTTTTAAAAAAATCAAAAATTTGTAAAAATTGTTTCGAACTAGACGAACTCCACTGCATCGGGGCTCGTATAGAATATAAAATCGCAGTCATTGTGATGTGATTGTACACATGATTCACAATTTAGATTGTTTGATTGTACATCCAACCAGTTTAAATTTTAGGCCTGTTTATCAAGCCACGATGACAATTAACGTAGCTATCAGTGAACGTGTTTTTATCGTTGCGATAAGGAACAAAGTGGCTTAGAATTGCAATCGGTTGACTGTATAGGAAGGCAAGAAATATTTTGCACTAGGTTGAATTGCTTGGCTATATTGGCAACTGCCCAACACTAGATAGGATAGATAGATAGCCGGTTTAAATTTAGACGATGACTGTAACTTCTAAACTTTTCCGCGATTGACTCTACTCAAAGTTAAAACAAATAATTATTGTCATTTATGGGAGAAACAGAAATTGTATTAAAGAAAGTAAGTTCCTATGTATTATAATGACACTATGGACAAGTTGTAAGGATAGGTTTGAGGAAAATGTAACTCCGCATTCGCAAGTACTAATTAGAAATGGAATTGACATCCAAAGTGAAAAATTAAAACTACTCCTACCTACGCTAACAATAAACTTGTACAAAATACAGATCCAGAAATTGCAAAAGGTCATTCTGCTATAACCTATTTGTATTACATCAGCACAACATTTAGTAGTGAAATAAAAGATAACATTGCATGAGAAATATTTTGTAGTCGACTTTCAACTAATCAGTCTTCTATAAAACCACTTCGAAGACTGATGAAAAGTGAACTTGTTTGACGAGATATGACGTAGTCGCCAAGCCCCCTCAGTTGTTTTGCAAGCGAATAACAAATTCAGTTACTAGGCAAACAGGTAGGTGGAGTAGCCATATCGATAATGTACACATATAAGTACTTAACAAATGCCCCACGTCACAACTATCCGCAAAACAAACTGATGCCCGAGTTGATATCATCTCTGCCACTCTTACCTGGTACTAGCAAGTGTAACGGAGATGGCAATAAACCGCCTCAGTCGCAGTTGGTATTGCGGCAACTATAATAAATGTACACAACACACCTACACCATCACAAGATGTTTACGGTGCCTAATTTTAAGTCCAGACAGTCCAGTATAGATGAAGCAAAAAAACAGTATCCATCATTGGACATACATAAATTTATGAATAATAGAATTAAACACGGTCGATCATGTATTTACCGAGTACCCATGTGTGTAAGTCATCTACGAGTACCTAGTATTTTATTGAAAATTGGAATGCTATTTTAATAATAAGGGTTTTTTGTATGAAATCTAAATTGGAACCCTAAATAAAGGTAAGCGCGTTACATATCGGTACCTAGGTACACGAAATCTAAGAATGTTTTGTTTTCTCTTCGTATTTTTCACGGAAACGTCGCAATTTATATTATGTCTGCCTCAATTAACTTCAGTGCAATGAATACTGAAGTTAATTTAATTGTGAGTATTGTGACAGAATTACGAATTCGGACTTTTCCATGGAAAACCATAGGGAAAGGATTAGGTACCTATGCACTGCATCAGTGTACCTAAGGAACAATTTACAAAAAGTAGTGGTGTTGGCGTCGTTTAAAAAAATCTGAAGTACGAATACGAACGGGACAATATGGGAAGATCTACCTACTCTAGAAAATACGAATTTATGTTTTTGGGTGACAAGGTGGGAGGGAGGTCATCGTACTGTGGTGGCCATACTCGCCATGCCTACTTTAGGCATATATTATAGACGTCTATTAATTTCTGTCTAAGGTACATTTTTGAGCTTTCGCCGCTTTTCGTTCTAGAGAAATTTGTGTCATTGCGCAGTTGGCAAGCTGGATAGGTAGTCAAAAGCTTGGCCACGCATTCCTATTGTAATGGGAAACGCATGCATGTGACACGCAATTAAACATGACGTGACGTCACACCTGTCTCGGTACGGTCAGCACTAGATTTGGACAGAAATTTATAACATATTTCTTTGGCATAAGGCGGAAAATATTTACGGACTAACGACTACTGTACTCGAAGCATACGTGACAGACACCTAACGTAAAATAAACAAACAAGCACGTAATTTAGTAGGTACACAATGTACTTTCCCAGAACATGTGATTGCAATTGTGACAAGAGACTTGAAAAGAAATACCAATCTTGGGAATAAATAAAGAACAATGCTCAATTCTCATTTTGTTAGAAACATACTTAAAATTATGTTAGTAGGTAATGCAATATGCGCTTTATTAATTATTATTATTAATTATTTTGTAGCCGTTTATAGCCTTGTATGCGACACCCAGTAAAGTGAAACTAGAGAGGAAGGAGACATTCCAACATCTTTAATCCAACGAAATGGTAGGCCAGTCACTAAACAAGAGTCAAATTATCCCGCCATCGCCTACGGGGTCTATATAGTGCATCCATACCATGAATTATGTACTAATAAAGGGACTAGAGAACTATAGTATGGGGCTGATCAAAAAAGGAGTTAAAAGGTCTTTAGAAAGTTGGCAACGCGCGTGAGAAACCCCTGGAGTTTTAAGCGTCCATAGGCTACTTACCACCAGGCCGAACATATGATTGTTTGTCACCAATGTGGTATAAAAATGTACATGAATTCTAGATATAACCTATCTTGATTATTTCCGTTGCGATATTGTATCTTGAATAGGTAACTAGGTTGTTTATCATAGCCATCTAACGTACGTGTAAATATAGACTGTGACGTATATGTATAAGTCTTACTTATCAACAAATTATGCATCAGATAAAAGATATACATGGCTCCATAGATATAACTCATAGTGAATTTCACTTAAGGTCACAGGAAAGTTGATGGCCATCTTACTAAAGAATATGTTTAAAAGAAATAGGGTTAACATACTCACATCTCCCGAAAGATCTCTTAAAATACAGTTGTTCCACTTCATTAATCTATTATGATGTTATTCATGGGATTTTCAGAATCATAACTCTCAATCTCAAAAACAATAGAATTAACTTTCCTAATATTCTTATTATACAGACAGACAAGGTGACCTTCACTACTGGACAAACCCTAAAACTAATGTTTACTATTACTTAGAAAATTTAATGGTCTTCACTTAATATTTTTCAAATAAACAAATGATCAAAAACTAACAAAATGGATTTCCAATAAACAAGAACAAAACAAAACAGACTATGTAACAGTCTGAAGTCAATGCACTCACAGCCCTTTGTACAGGTGTGGCAATTATGACATTTGTCAACATTCAGAATCATATTATTGAAATAATCAAACTAGCAAATAAATAAGATTTAAGAGGTTTCATACTATTCTACCTATTTGACTACCCCAGTGGCTACTTACATAATATGCATATTCTTTGTAACAGGCACAACATCAATAAAATTATGATACTGCATCCACTGGTTTCAAATACCTTAATAGATGTACCTTATATCAGGGACCAGAACATTATTTTCTCCATACAAAAAGAATGGTTCTTTTTCGTCCTTCGGTACATAAATAGTAAGTTAATGTAGTAATTTAAAAATATGATATTGTAAACTACACAAAATATTCAGCAGTACCGAAAGCGCATAAAACATTTAAAAATATTGGGCTATTTCAAGGTTTTTCTAAAATACCGGTTCTGGTCCCTGCCTTATATAATATATTAAAGCTCTGCCCTGTATAAATGACTTACTAACCTATTTATGTTGTGTCATGTCACATTCCCACCATCACATTTACCATGCTTATGAGAAACATAAATGCAACTAGTTTTTCCTATTTATATGACTAATGTTGGATAGAAGGAATATAATTGATATGCATATTAGTAAATTATTTTGAAGTATTATCTCACCTTGAGATTTCAGTGAGAAATGCCAATATAGCAAAATCTAAAATTATTTTGTTTGGCTGCATTCTCTAAATACAATAATGTTGGCCTTGAAGAATACTAAAAACAATTGTGTATTCTAGATGTAAACATAAAACATGTAACTGAAGCAAATAATTACCAAGGTCAAACATACTATTATTTTCTAGCTAACTGAGGAAATCTCAAAAGGTACTTATGCAATAGAGAATCCTTCTCAAATCTATACAAAAATAACAATAAATTGCCTAGTCTTAAAGAAAATAGCTAAATTTTAAGTTAAATTTGATATTTACAGTATTTTGAGATGAAATTAAATTGTATACTCACTTAGTAGGCTTCGTCTTCATCCAAATAGGTAGTGGGAATCGGTCCTTAATCTCAGCATCACTGGATGCCATTGTTTCTCTTTGTATAGGTTTCCACAAAGTAAAAAATCACAAGGAAAATTTAATATTAAAATATTAAAGAGACACCTGTTTAGTTGGTGTGAAAGACTGAATGTTAATAAATATTATCTTGAGCAGAAATGATAAGGCAGACTCAGTTATCAGCACTGGATAGAAACATATTGGGGACACTTCAAAAACAAAGTTATTAATATTATTAAATAAAAAGATAATAATTTACAATATACTGGGTTTTTATGTTCAGGAAATTTGAGTTTCCGTTGATTTGAAACCTTGATTGGTAGAAGTCATCTGTAAAGAAAAAGAAACAATTATTTAGCTTAATTTTGTGCATGAATTCATTTAAAGTCAGTTTTGGGCGTTTATTTTTGTTTTAATAATGACGAGTTGATATTTTGGTATAGTTCCAAATGTTTTATTAACTAAACTGGATCAAGGTGAATTGATAACATTTTCTGCTTGCATAGACAGATCAGCTGAGACAAACTGCACAGTTTCATGGCACTATAAAAGACTGCATGTCTTTTATATAATCGTACTTCCTAGCCCGTTAACTCGGAAATTGGCCGACATACTGTACATTGGATATTTTATGCTCAATTGTTAGTACCAGTAATAACCCTCATATTTGATAGTATATTATTTCACAGGGAATTGATATACATGAGATACAAAGATATAATTCAATTTATAAGTGATTCAATAACCTTTAAAAATGATAACTAATCCAGATGACGACGGTAGCTAATAAATAGTAAAAATGTGAAATGATCGTACAAATTTCAGTTTAAACTTATAATAGAGAATCAGATTATACTTACACTTTTTAGATCACTGTTTTTAACACGAATATAAAACATTTTAAAGATATTACAAGCCAACCAAATAAAGGAAACGTGTACGAAAGATTAGTCAATCAAACACACAGCAGCAGCGTTGGTTGTGCGTTCGACTTGATCACTTGATCTGTCAAATCAAACAGTGCCAGCCATCTTGTCCAATCCCATCAATCCATTGTTAGATTTCCTTGTTTCTATTGGTCAGCGAGGTTAGCAGTTGGACGGTTGAAGTGAAGTTATCATTTATTGCCAAGTGCTAAAATTTCTGTTTTAGATTAAATTAATTTACCAATTTACCTTGAGTACTGATTTTAAATAAATCAAGATTTTTATTTCTGTACTTCAATTTTATTTGTTATTTATCTGTAAAGATCAGCTGATTTTTTGACAGCAAGTAATGGAATATTTTGACAGACGAGATCCTT
>JALPQI010008959.1:0-36927 GCA_025490895.1 Thaumatotibia leucotreta
TCTGATTTAAATAGGCCGAATGTTTTCTGCTAAACTATCCATTTTACATAGATTTTTTTCTGAAGCTTGCACAAGGACAGACTAATGCCGAAGAAGCTAAATAGTAAACAGTTGGAATCAATTCGCGAATGGGGGTATGTCGTATATGTACTTATATGTATGTTACTTAAGTGTATGTATTCGTGCGTTGGCGCCAATGTTTGGCAAACAATATGCGGGCTATTCAAGGACAGTTCAAAGAGGGGTCAAGTGGCAATATTTGATATTACATTGAATCAACTTTAAACATATATTCATGTTCTATTTATACCAAGGTTTTTTCGTTTAACTCTTTTATGAAACCACATATTTAGTTTCGCGCATTGATTTGATATGAAGGGTCCACGGGAAAAAAATGTCCAAAGCTTAAAAAAATCAGGGCAAATTCACACCTTATTCTGTTAAAAGTAAGGTGGGTTTTCCTTCTGTAATTTGAATTGACTAAACATGTTGTTTCCGTGGACCCTTCATATAATGTATATTATATTTTTTATAAAACCATATTTGTAATATAATGTTGGTGCCAACGTTGCCCCCATAGCATGACCTCATTTTCTCATTAGCCACGCTTTATAAAGTATTGTATGTATCAATATGTAGTATCATACATCCTGTCCAATATCGCAAAAATCGCCTTTAAAACGTGCCTCCAAAAAATTTTAATTTTCTTACAATATCTACTACTGCCAATTCGATTTTCTATAGAGCATAGGTACGTCATAGCTAGTATTAATACTTATAAGCAATATCACTATTGGTATTGCGTAATGGTTACTTTAACGTTAGCTTTATAGGAAATCGAAGGCATTCATATAAATAATATAAAATAAAACATTTTTCAATAATACTTCATTTCCGTATTTAATATTTAGACGGTTTCCTATTTTGTCACGTAAAACTACAGTACGCAAATCCAAATCCTTTCAAATGTTAATCAAAATAATTGTTCCGCTATCCTTGTGGATTATTACCATTTATTTCAATCCTTTTCTTTGTTAGTCATACTACGAATGAAATAAATACCTGTATTGAAATGAATCAAAGTCTAAAAATACTGTTTTTATACCTATCTTCCGACTTTTTCGATGTTGTGTTATTTAAGTTACAATTGTTTACAGTATTAGTTATTTTCTCGGTAGTCTTGTAGCCTTTTCCTAACAGTATCTGAAAGGCCAAAAAAATGGTTTCCATTTTAGGAAGCTCTCAACCTCAATAGACTATTTCCTTTCAAATTGTTTATGTAAATGTAAAAAGTTATCTGTGCTGCATTTTATCTCTTTGACATCAACATCATAATCGATTCCCTTGAAATAGTTTGTTACACTAACGTATGAGTACAAACTCAAAGAAAGTGCTACGAGATTACCAGAAATTGTTTGTAACATCGCCAAAACAGTTAAGTGATTATTGGCGTAGTTTATCCGCATTGCAATAAGAGTTACAAATTGTCAGTTAACTGTGTTAGGTTTAGTACAATCAAGGTAAAAGATATAGATGCGTGCAAAGTGCCAAACATATGTATCACTATCATCAGTGCTGGACGTAGGCCTCTCCTATAAACTATGCGTATAGACACATTAGGAGGTAAATGCCCATAATCGTCACGCTGGGCAACCGTATTGGAGATCGCAGTAATGTGTCCACTATGATGACGCTGCTGCCCATCAATCAATCGTCTATCAAAGAATGGTCAAGGACACTTCAGTCCCTTAGTTGACTGTTACGCCCCACGGAAAGAGTTAGGATGGTGACAAATGTATTCTTACTGCCATCAGTGCCATCACCCTAATACTGTTACTGTAAGGTTCGCGTATACATATTTTTTGCATTTTGCGCGCATCTATAATAATTTCTACCCCAAGGCGACAAAGTTTGGCTCATAAAAAACTTATTGTCAGTTGTTAAAAAGGCGTAACGACTTCAGATAAGTAATTCGGAATGGCCCTTATTCTCTAGCGACAAGAAATAAGAAAATTTCAAGAGTCAAAGTTTGGCGTCTTTAACCGGATGAGTCTTCGTGATTTACACACCTAAAATTGTGATATTGTCCCCTACAAGTTTGTTTACGTGTCTTAATATTTATTCCACCTAATTAAATAGTGATTTTGCACTTAGACAAGTAACAAGACATATTTTAATCGTACTTCTCATGCTCTAATCCTCAAACGGCAGCCATGACTGGTAAAACTTCTTTAGTAGGAATATGAGAGGTTAAATCGCATCGGCGCTTTGTATATGCCGGTTGCCTCTAGATATCGCGCCTAAACCGATAAACTGGCTCTAATTTACTGGACGAATATACCATAGACTGATCAAGTCACAGCAATAACCCTTTAAAATGTGTGAAATCCTCAGCGAGTTCGAAGTGCCCTCCCGCCACTTCCCAGGGCAGACTCACGTGTGGCGCGTCTCTGGTTGGCTGCAGCGCGGTCGCCAGCGGGCACGTGAAGAGTTATACAGTCACGTGGCGCGCGCGTGCTCGTTGGTTGTTGTGGTGGCCAGGGACCGCTTGCTGAAGAATGAGCCGTTGTCTGTATTGGCTGGTGCGGAGAGTTTGCTCGCCGGGCTTCATCGGTGAGTTATTGCGAGAATACTTTACTACGTTTATGGTGATAGCGCATGGCTTGTACGGTCACGTGGTTCGTGCGTGCTCGTTGGTTGTTGTAGTGGCCAGGGACCGCTTGCTGGACAATGAGCCGCTGTCTGTATTGGCTGGCGCGGAGAGCCTGCTCGCCAGGTTTCACAGGTGAGTTAGTACGAATATTTTTTCTTTACTACATCTATGGTGATTACTCTTGAAACTTACGGCCACATGGCCCACGGCCGTTGGTTGTTGTGGTGACGAGAAACCACTTGGTGGAATTGGAATAGCTGTCAGTATTGGCTGGTGCGGAGAGTCTACTTGTCGAGCTTCACAGGTGAGTTATTACGCTCTATGGATTGCGTGCTCGTTGGTCGTTGTGGTGGCGAGGGACTATTTAGTGTAAGATAAATCGCTGTCAGTACTAGCTGGGGCGGAGAGTTTGGCTTTTCTACTTCGCTTCATAAACATATTATTTCTGGGCTATTAGGAAATAAATGAAGAAAAACCCTGCGACCTTGAATGAACTGTGGATGCTATCTGCGCTGGACCTCACTTTCGCAATTGACTTTTTTGCTCGCCTCCCACCATGAGCAGAACGGACTCATTAATTGCTCCACTCACTTACATGACGCTCGCGGTCTTAAACTGCAAACAAACACTTTACCAGCGTTGAAAAGGAAATGCAAGAAAGCGGGCATTTAGCATTGGACTCTTTTCTTCCCTCTCTGATCCCATCCCTCCTATATTCTCTTAATACTTTGCGCTTCAACAACGTCAAATTATGATTTACTACTGTATTACAGATTAATGGATCTCATTATCGGCCTGCCATCACTAGAAGCCAAAGACCTGGAGAAGAAAATCCGCGAAGAACGTTCCAGATACTTAGTGGCCGAGCTAATCTGTATGGTGAGTGTCTGACGCTTCATACATTGGGATTCGACAAGGTCAAAGACGGGTTGCACCAATCACACTTAAGAGACTCATCATTATTACTCAGAAAACTACTACGAAAACTTTCCTCTTAATCTTTTAAGACTACTTTTGCATAGCAACACGGGATCAGGTAGATGATCCACTATTTCCACCCTGTATTAGTGGAAAAAAATTAGATTTAGCTACTTTTCGCGCATGTGGTCTTATTTTTATCAAAATTCCACAAATTCAAACAACGGTCAACGATTCAAGTGGCGTGCACTTTAATGTAACTCATCCTAAGTCGCACTGGTCTTATGTACCTTATGATACTAAATTGTTTTGTAACCCTAAGGTAATTGTAGGTACAGTCATTAAATATATCGGAGCGGCCACGTTGGTCATAAATATCTAAACATCCGCTCTAATATCCGAAATCATTTGGTACTAGATTGTTCTGTAGCCCTAAGCAAATTGTGGGTGTATTTAAAGCTACAGTGTCCGTTCTAGCCTGAGCACCAAGAAGACATTGCAGCCCTAGCTGCGTGGGTGACCAGGGCTATGCGCAGGGCTGCCTCTGAGAAACCCGATGCGCGCGAGCCTCCAAGAATAGCCCCGCGCGTCCCTTGCGTGTACACTACGCCGCAACGAACAGAGGTATTTATATTTTTTTTACAATCTGTCTTGCCTCTTCTATTTAGAATATAATTATAGTAACTTAGCGTCGGTGTCCATACTGTCCATTCATTTAATGTCCTTTTTTTGTACCACGATGTTTCCTTCAGCTATTTTACAAATAAATATCAAAGTATTGGACTTCCTCGAGACCCTCAACTTTTGAAATTGTCTCGCACACCTGTCAAATTATTTTAGAAATTCCGACAAATAAAATGGAAACAGTCTTGTCTGAAATGGGAAAAATTAACCAAATAATATTTTCTTCGGTTACCGCGAGGATTACACATGAAATAAAACTATGAAAACGGATAAACTCACGTATAATTTACTAATTAGTTAAATTATCCGTTTCCGTAGTTTTATTTAACCAAATAAATCAAATTAATTATTGAATTAATTTGCGCACACATAGCAAGTAGCTTTCACAATCCTCGGATAACTATATCCGTTATATAACAGCAACTTTGCCCCTGGCATATAAAAGAAAATTACAGCTAAGATTTATCTGACAGATATATTATTCGGTATGATGAAACAAGCCCTAAATAACATTTTACCAGGTGGACCTAAGGTTATATAGAAGAGAGATAACACGGCGTGCCGCAGCGCCACTGCAAGCCATTCTCGAGCGAGAAGCCCGGGGCTGGTTCCTGCACTTCCGCGAGCGCCGGGCCGCGCACCTCGCCAGCCAGAAGGTGCCGCCTAGAGACATCGAACAGGTGAACAAGTGACATATCTACAGGTAGACCTGTGGTTATATAGACGAGAGATAACCCGGCGCGATATAGCGCCTCTACAAGCCATTCTCGAGCGAGAAGCCCGAGGCTGGTTCCTGCACTTCCGCGAGCGCCGGGCCGCGCACCTTGCCAGCCAGAAGGTGCCGCCTAGAGACATCGAACAGGTGAACAAGTGACATATCTCCAGGTAGACCTGTGGTTATATAGACGAGAGATAACCCGGCGCGTTGTAGCGCCACTGCAAGCCATTCTCGAGCGAGAAGCCCGAGGCTGGTTCCTGCACTTCCGCGAGCGCCGGGCAGCGCACCTCGCCAGCCAGAAGGTCCCTCCTAGGGACATCGAACAGGTGAACAAGTGACATATCTCCAGGTAGACCTGTGGTTATATAGACGAGAGATAACCCGGCGCGTTGTAGCGCCACTGCAAGTCATTCTCGAGCGAGAAGCCCGAGGCTGGTTCCTGCACTTCCGCGAGCGCCGGGCCGCGCACCTCGCCAGCCAGAAGGTGCCGCCTAGAGACATCGAACAGGTGAACAAGTGACATATCTCCAGGTAGACCTGTGGTTATATAGACGGGAGATAACCCGGCGCGTTGTAGCGCCACTGCAAGCCATTCTCAGGAGCGCCGGGCCGCGTACCTCGCCAGCCAGAAGGTGCCGCCTAGAGACATCGAACAGGTGAACAAGTGACATATCTCCAGGTAGACCTGTGGTTATATAGACGAGAGATAACCCGGCGCGTTGTAGCGCCACTGCAAGTCATTCTCGAGCGAGAAGCCCGAGGCTGGTTCCTGCACTTCCGCGAGCGCCGGGCCGCGCACCTCGCCAGCCAGAAGGTCCCTCCTAGAGACATCGAACAGGTGAACAAGTGACATATCTCCAGGTAGACCTGTGGTTATATAGACGAGAGATAACCCGGCGCGTTGTAGCGCCACTGCAAGCCATTCTCGAGGGAGAAGCCCGAGGCTGGTTCCTGCACTTCCGCGAGCGCCGGGCCGCGCACCTCGCCAGCCAGAAGGTCCCTCCTAGGGACATCGAACAGGTGAACAAGTGACATATCTACAGTTAGACCTGTGGTTATATAGACGAGATATAACCCGGCGCGTTGTAGCGCCACTCCAAGCTATTCTCGAGCGAGAAGCCCGAGGCTGGTCACCTCGCCAGCCAGAAGGTCCCTCCTAGGGACATCGAACAGGTGAACAAGTGACATATCTACGGTTAGACCTGTGGTTATATAGACGAGATATAACCCGGCGCGTTGTAGCGCCACTCCAAGCTATTCTCGAGCGAGAAGCCCGAGGCTGGTCACCTCGCCAGCCAGAAGGTCCCTCCTAGGGACATCGAACAGGTGAACAAGTGACATATCTACGGTTAGACCTGTGGTTATATAGAAGAGAGATAACACGACGTGCCGCAGCGCCACTGCAAGCCATTCTCGAGCGAGAAGCCCGAGGCTGGTTCCTGCACTTCCGCGAGCGCCGGGCCGCGCACCTCGCCAGCCAGAAGGTGCCGCCTAGAGACATCGAACAGGTGAACAAGTGACATATCTCCAGGTAGACCTGTGGTTATATACCTAGTCGGTCCTTAAGTTCTGTCATAAGGATTTTGTCTTATAAAACATTGTAAAAAGCACTAATACAAAAAACATGAACATGTTTTGAAAGCTTATTTTATGGTGATCAAATTGCGTTTTAATTGTTTTGAAATGAATATTCACATTTTGTGCAATTCCTTTTAAACATGAGATTCTCGACCGTATTCAGCACGCGGGCAATTTGTGAAAACATGCTTCACAAAACTGATAGAAAAACAATATTGTAGAAGTATCGGAATCAAACATTTTCGTTTTTATGTGACCTCTACAATAGAACATTTTTTAAAGCTAGAATGTAGATTTCTAAGAAGCTCGTACTTCAGATGGTCATATCTAGAAAATTTCGTATTTTACAATTTCGCTTGAAAACGCGTAAATTTGAGTATCACGAAATAAAGGCATTTGGTAAACCACGTAAAATAGCTATTTTAGGTTAAAAACCAGTTGACTCTTGTACATCAAAATAAAGGTAATAGACCATGCTATCATGATTTGCTACGAAAAAGCCATAGAAAACAAAATAAAAATAAATAGGGGCTAAAATTGCTAGAATCGGTCGCGCGTTTTTGACGTGTTTTTTTCATCCCTTGCGCACCTCGCCAGCCAGAAGGTGCCGCCTAGAGACATCGAACAGGTGAACAAGTGACATATCTCCAGGTAGACCTGTGGTTATATAGACGAGAGATAACACGGCGTGCCGCAGCGCCACTGCAAGCAATTCTCGAGCGAGAAGCCCGAGGCTGGTTCCTGCACTTCCGCGAGCGCCGGGCCGCGCACCTCGCCAGCCAGAAGGTGCCGCCTAGAGACATCGAACAGGTGAACAAGTGATATATCTCCAGGTAGACCTGTGGTTATATAGACGAGAGATAACCCAGCGCGTTGTAGCGCCACTGCAAGCCATTCTCAAGAGCGCCGGGCCGCGCACCTCGCCAGCCAGAAGGTGCCGCCTAGAGACATCGAACAGGTGAACAAGTGACATATCTCCAGGTAGACCTGTGGTTATATACCTAGTCGGTCCTTAAGTTCTGTCATAAGGATTTTGTCTTATAAAACATTGTAAAAAGCACTAATACAAAAAACATGAACATGTTTTGAAAGCTTATTTTATGGTGATCAAATTGCGTTTTAATTGTTTTGAAATGAATATTCACATTTTGTGCAATTCCTTTTAAACATGAGATTCTCGACCGTATTCAGCACGCGGGCAATTTGTGAAAACATGCTTCACAAAACTGATAGAAAAACAATATTGTAGAAGTATCGGAATCAAACATTTTCGTTTTTATGTGACCTCTACAATAGAACATTTTTTAAAGCTAGAATGTAGATTTCTAAGAAGCTCGTACTTCAGATGGTCATATCTAGAAAATTTCGTATTTTACAATTTCGCTTGAAAACGCGTAAATTTGAGTATCACGAAATAAAGGCATTTGGTAAACCACGTAAAATAGCTATTTTAGGTTAAAAACCAGTTGACTCTTGTACATCAAAATAAAGGTAATAGACCATGCTATCATGATTTGCTACGAAAAAGCCATAGAAAACAAAATAAAAATAAATAGGGGCTAAAATTGCTAGAATCGGTCGCGCGTTTTTGACGTGTTTTTTTCATCCCTTGCGCACCTCGCCAGCCAGAAGGTGCCGCCTAGAGACATCGAACAGGTGAACAAGTGACATATCTCCAGGTAGACCTGTGGTTATATAGACGAGAGATAACACGGCGTGCCGCAGCGCCACTGCAAGCAATTCTCGAGCGAGAAGCCCGAGGCTGGTTCCTGCACTTCCGCGAGCGCCGGGCCGCGCACCTCGCCAGCCAGAAGGTGCCGCCTAGAGACATCGAACAGGTGAACAAGTGACATATCTACAGGTAGACCTGTGGTTATATAGACGAGAGATAACCCAGCGCGTTGTAGCGCCACTGCAAGCCATTCTCAAGAGCGCCGGGCCGCGCACCTCGCCAGCCAGAAGGTGCCGCCTAGAGACATCGAACAGGTGAACAAGTGACATATCTCCAGGTAGACCTGAGGGTATATAGACGAGAGATAACCCGGCGCGTTGTAGCGCCACTGCAAGCCATTCTCGAGCGAGAAGCCCGAGGCTGGTTCTTGCACTTCCGCGAGCGCTGGGCCGGGCACCTCGCCAGCCAGAAGGTGCCGCCTAGAGACATCGAACAGGTGAACAAGCGACATATCTACAGGTAGACCTGTGGTTATATAGACGAGAGATAACCCGGCGCGTTGTAGCGCCACTGCAAGCCATTCTCGAGTGGGTAGCCAGTGGTTCCTGCACTTCCGCGAGCGCCGGGCCGCGCACCTCGCCAGCCAGAAGGTCCCTCCTAGGGACATCGAACAGGTGAACAAGTGACATATCTCCAGGTAGACCTGTGGTTATATAGACGAGAGATAACACGGCGCGCCGCAGCGCCACTGCAAGCCATTCTCGAGCGAGAAGCCCGAGGCTGGTTCCTGCACTTCCGCGAGCGCCGGGCCGCGCACCTCGCCAGCCAGAAGGTCCCTCCTAGGGACATCGAACAGGTGAACAAGTGATATATCTCCAGGTAGACCAGTGGTTATATAGACGGGAGATAACCCGGCGCGTTGTAGCGCCATTGCAAGCAAATCTCGAGCGGGTAGCCAGTGGTTTCTGCACTTCCGCGAGCGCTGGGCCGCACACGTCGCCAGTCAGAAGGTGCCGCCTAGAGACATCGAACAGGTGAACAAGTGACATATCTCCAGGTAGACCTGTGGTTATATAGACGAGAGATAACCCGGCGCGTTGTAGCGCCACTGCAAGCCATTCTCGAGCAGGAAGCCATCGAACAGGTGAACAACTGTTCATAACCTTTTAATACATATTATGAAGTCATATACTACCACTTTGACTTTGACTTCTGTTGATCAGTCACTAATGTCACTATACTCGTAGTTGCGTAACTGATATAGCTCCCCGAATCACTGAACTTAAAAGGCAGTGGGCGGCGCACATTACACTTAGAACCAATGGCCGTTGGACAAGCGTGGGCAGGCCCCCCAGAAGGTGGACTGATGACCTGGTAACGGTCATAGGAGTCCACTGGGAGCCGGTGGCGTAGGTCCTAATGGCAATTTTTAGGGGAGGCCCTACGAACAAATAAAACATGGAAGCCGCACGCCATACTAAATTGCCTTTCAAAAATGGTCCTGAGTTTTAGTTCACAAGTGCCGCCCCCTGCTCAATGCATCACGGCAATGAATTTTTTGATCACGGCAAAGTTTTGATTGGCGTTAGACGTCCATGGTATATATGGTCGCAGGAGAGGCCTATGTCCATCGACTGTACATCAAATGATAGGGTAAAAAGTACCTAAACGCGAATAATCCTAGACAAATAACTACTAAGACATGTTTTTGTAGGAGGTACGCGCCGCGTCGATGCGAGAATACGTGAACCGAGTGTGCAACGCGGTGTTGAATAGCGAGCAACTCCGCGCGCTGGGCCCCGGCATACCGGAGCTTTTGCACGACCAACTGAAGGCTCATGACGTCATCAACAGGTATGTATATCTTAATCAATGGTGTAATAGGCTATAATTTTCAATACCCAAATAATTCACATTAATACAGGGTGTTCCATGAGCCACTGAAAACCTTGAACGGGGTGATTTGGTAGATTAAACTGAATAACTTTTACTATGAAGCTAACCCAGAAATCTCAAAAAAAAATTGCCGTTTTCATATAAAATGTCGTGATCAATCGGTCAAAATTCAAAATGTATGAATAAGACAATTTTTTTTTTAGATTTCGTGATTGGCTCCATATTAAAAGTTGTTCAGTATAGCCTACTAAATCACCCCGTTCAAGGTTTTCAGTGGCTCGTGGAACACCCTGTATATAAATGACTTTCATTATGAGTATTATGACTTACGACATACTAAATATACTAATAACAAAACAATTTGCTTGGTTGTTGAGCATATGAGTTTCTACTATCTGTTATTTATTTGTACATATTTTGTTTGTAAATTACAGTGTATCGTTATTAATTCCTTTTCGTAAAAGGATATGAAACATCTACCCCTTTCTTATTTAATTTAATTTCTTAGACGGCAAAGTCAACAATTACACGCAAGCGCTGTATAGATACCTCCGCTAATACTTGCTATTTTTTTCAGAGCGGAAGAAGGTGTCCGCAACAAAATCGAAGCGTCCCTAGCGACAGCCGAGGCGCGCCTCCGCGCGTCTCACCCCATCCTCTCCCGCGCCGACTCGTGGCGTAAGGAGCGTCTCAACGCCGCCGGCGCCAGGATCGGCGCCGAGCTGCGCTGGGCGGCGCTCGAGGACGCCGCCGCCGCCATGTCGGCGCACTCGCTGCAGCAGCATCGATACTTCCTGCTGCGAGAGCTGGCGTTCATGCGGGAGCGGGAGCCGCTATTGGCCAAGGTTAGAGTTAGTATACTAGGAGAGGCGCCGAGCTGCGCTGGGCGGCGCTGGAGGACGCCATTACTATACTATGAGAGGTTAGGATGATTTCGTAGAACTGTGGATGCTGTAGTTATGTTAGTGAATACGCTGGATCAGCATAGATACTTCATGTTGCGCGAGCGGGCGTTCGTAAGTTAGCGTGAGTCATTATTAAAATACGCGGGAGCCGCTGCCGGCGAAGGTATGTGTACTTTTTAGGGTTCCGTAGCCAAAATGGCAAAAACGGAACCCTTATAGATTCGTCATGTCCGTCTGTCCGTCTGTCCGTCTGTCACAGCCAATTTACAAATTCAAATTCAAAATTATTTAATTCAAATCTCATTTCAAAGATTCATAGGTTGTTAAAACATTAATAAATACTTATACTTAGAATTAATTAAGATACATGCCATTTTTTTTTAAATAAAGTAAAAATACAATAACACACAAACAAAAATTACAATATCAGGTCATCTAGATACACCACTTCTCAACATCTGTTGCTGCCACATGCAGATCGTTCCAGTGTTTACTCGGAAACTATAAATGCTACAGTAACGAAATTTGGTAAGGATATGTGTTGTATGAACCGCTACAGGAATGTGATACTAAATTGTAAAAAAAAACCATTGGGGTGGGGACCCTCCATACATGTAACTGAGGGATAGAATTTTTTTTTTAGTTGTACATAAGCGTGTGGGGTATTAATAGAAAGGTCTTTGAAAATGATATGAAGGTTTATACATCACATTTTTATTTAAGCAAATCGTTTTCGAGATATCAGGTCTCAAAGTCTGAAAAATGTGTCCCCCCCCTCTATTTTTTAAACTACGCGATATAAAATTCTGAAAAAAATATATGTTATGCACATTAATAAACTCTATCAACGATTTTTGGTTTGATAAAATTATCTCCTATAGTTTTTGAGGTAGGTTGATTTAACTGTATTTTTTTGATAATAAATTGATAATGGTACGGAAACCTTTGCGCGCGAGTCCGACTCGCACTTGGCCGGTTTTTTGGCGATAAGACCGCCCATTGTAATGCCTCTACTTATAATAGTTTGTTATTTTATTGTTTATTATGGTGTGCAATAAAGAATATTGTATTGCATTGTATTGTATGTTCTACTGACATAAACAGAGCATATTATACTGCAGCTAAAGATTCTCGAGATGTTATTTATGCGCCGACCCTTAAAATCACATCCATTTTTTTTTTCAAGAACCCGTTGAAATCCTTCGGGAAAATCAACAAGCGGTTAATTCTGAAGGTTGACTTCACTGGAAATTTAAATATACACCACGATTATCTCACGTTTTTTGATGAATAGTATAATTTATAAAATTGCAACTGTCCAAAACTAATTTAACCCCAAAAAGACACTTCCAAAACTTGAGGAACTCAAATAAAACGTGTCCTAATTGCAGGAACTCCGCGCCGCTAAAACGCCGACCCGCGAATTCACCTGGGAGACCCGCATCTGGCTACCACAGAACTGGGTAGTCGTCCGCCACTTCAGGGGGCGCTCGGAGCGAATACCGACCGTGCTTAGTACGAGGGCCACTTCCATAGTAACGCCGCGGTCGGATCCTAGTCAACCGGTGTTCTTGGTGGATAAAGAGACTGTTAGAAGAACGAGTACCCGCTGGCCTGGTTGGAGACTCGTTAATTTAGCTCACAGGTAAGAATCTTATTGATGTACTTCATAGGTTGCTCGGAGCGAATACCGACCGTGCTTAGTACGAGGGCCACTTCCATAGTGACACCGCGGTCGGATCCTAGTCAACCGGTGTTCTTGGTGGATAAAGAGACCGTTAGAAGAACTAGTACCCGCTGGCCGGGGTGGAGACTCGTCAATTTAGCTCACAGGTAAGAATCTTATTGATGTACTTCATAGGTCGCTCGGAGCGAATACCGACCGTGCTTAGTACGAGGGCCACTTCCATAGTGACGCCGCGGTCGGATCCTAGTCAACCGGTGTTCTTGGTGGATAAAGAGACGGTTAGAAGGACGAGTACCCGCTGGCCGGGTTGGAGACTCGTCAATTTAGCCCACAGGTAAGAATCTTATTGATGTACTTCATAGGTTGCTCGGAGCGAATACCGACCGTGCTTAGCACGAGGGCCACTTCCATAGTGACGCCGCGGTCGGATCCTAGTCAACCGGTGTTCTTGGTGGATAAAGAGACTGTTAGAAGAACTAGTACCCGCTGGCCGGGTTGGAGACTCGTCAATTTAGCTCACAGGTAAGAATGTTATTGTTGTACTTTATAGGTCGCTCGGAGCGAATACCGACCGTGCTTAGTACGAGGGCCACTTACATAGTGACGCCGCGGTCGGATCCTAGTCAACCGGTGTTCTTGGTGGATAAAGAGACGGTTAGAAGGACGAGTACCCGCTGGCCGGGGTGGAGACTCGTCAATTTAGCTCACAGGTAAGAATCTTATTGTTGTACTTCATAGGTTGCTCGGAGCGAATACCGACCGTGCTTAGTACGAGGGCCACTTCCAAAGTAACGCCGCGGTCGAATTACGATCCTAATCCAGTGTTTTTGGTGGATAAAGTGATGGTTAGAGGAACTAGTACCCGCTGGCCGGGTTGGAGACTCGTCAATTTAGCTCACAGGTAAGAATCTTAATATTGTACTTCATAGGTTGCTCGGAGCGAATACCGACCGTGCTTAGCAGAGAGCCACTTCCATAGTAACGCCGCGGTCGGATCCTAGTCAACCGGTGTTCTTGGTGGATAAAGAGACCGTTAGAAGGACGAGTACCCGCTGGCCGGGGTGGAGACTCGTCAATTTAGCTCACAGGTAAGAATCTTATTGTTATACTTCATAGGTTGCTCGGAGCGAATACCGACCGTGCTTAGCACGAGGGCCACTTCCAAAGTAACGCCGCGGTCGGATTACAATCCTATTCCAGTGTTTTTGGTGGATAAAGTGATGGTTAGAGGAACTAGTACCCGCTGGCCGGGTTGGAGACTCGTCAATTTAGCTCACAGGTAGGAATGTTATTGTTGTACTTCATAGGTTGCTCTGAGCGAATACCGACTGTGCTTAGCATGAGAGCCACTTCCATAGTAACACCGCGGTCGGATCCTAGTCAACCGGTGTTCTTGGTGGATAAAGAGACCGTTAGAAGGACGAGTACCCGCTGGCCGGGTTGGAGACTCGTCAATTTAGCTCACAGGTAAGAATCTTATTGATGTACTTCATAGGTTGCTCGGAGCGAATACCGACCGTGCTTAGCACGAGGGCCACTTCTATAGTGACGCCGCGGTCGGATCCTAGTCAACCGGTGTTCTTGGTGGATAAAGAGACTGTTAGAAGGACGAGTACCCGCTGGCCGGGGTGGAGACTCGTCAATTTAGGTCACAGGTAAGAACGGTAAATAGGATTTATTACTACCAAAGGTTAGGTAGTGATAAAAAAAAGGAATTGTTTATTTGATGGCTGAAGTTCCGACATATCCATCATAATTGACGATACACACCTAAATAGAAAGAATATACGTAAATATCGATATCAATCGGAAAGAAAATGGAAAATCGAGCCCTGAAACCAAATCATCATCAGCATTATTCTCATCTGTCGGACGTCCTCTGCTGGACTTAGGCCTCTCCCATTAGGAGGGGCGGGTTTGCGATCGCATTTACACGAATATGCGTATATCGTTGTTTAAAGGACGCTGCCCATCCCCGGGGTATTGCACAAGCACATACCCGGATTTTTTTTTTATATTGGCACAACAAAGTGGCTCCACTCCACCTGATCGCACGTGAAAAGTGGAGCCTAAAGCGTGGCTGCAACGAACAGAAGACCAGCAGTAACCTGTGAATTGCCACCGCCTTGCTGGCCCGCTATATGATTCACGCTTCGTTTAAAGGGTCCCAAATTATACGTGTAAGGTCCTCTATAAATAAATGTTATAGATGTTGAAAGTGGAGTTGTAACTTCCTCAAAATAAGTATTTTTCTCAAACTTGCTACGGAATGTTGATGTTACTTACTTTAAATTAAACCCGGAGATACTATGTATCTGGTGTCATGTGCTAAGATGATATGTAAAGAGATTTCAAGGATTTTTCTTTCACACCTAGGACTGCAAACAGACTGTCTTTTGTTTTGAAACGTCAAATTGTGTCACTAGGTCTTGACATTCAGCCACAGAAAAAAAATAACCTTAGAACTAATGTCTATACCACCAGGTAAAAGAATACCTCAAACAGATTAAAAAAGAGTTGGGCGCGAATGTTTTTTTTTTATGTTTTACGACACTGTAACTATTGGTATATTTACAAATGAAATAGTATGGTTCGGCGAAATCAGTCCGTTTTATTTCATGGCAAGTTTGAGAAAAGCACTATACAAAATCACTCAGTTCCTTCGGCCAGATATATCTACTTGCCCTGTAACCCTTCGTTTCCCGTCCCCTATAGTAATGTACTAATAATCGCAGATGTTGGAGCTGGAGTTGGAACATGATGTTCCTCCTCGGGGTGGTGGTAGCGTGGAGCTCCCCGATATCGCTGCGGACGCTGATACGGGTCAAGCCTATCGCCGCTGACCTTGAGCTGTCACAGGTGAGAACACGGCCTGAACAAAATTACAGCTTATAATATTGGCTTAAAGTTTACCTAGGGTAAATTGCTAGTAACTGGCCACCTTCCAATAACTGGCCACCTTATATAAAAATGAACTCTATGTGCTTATAGTTTGAATTCATTTTAAAACGATGTCTGAACATCGGCGGCCCGTGGCATTTAGGTAGCATTTGACGTTTCTGACAGACTAGTGATGTAACCGTGTTTTACAACTCGATACGAGTTCGGTACAAATCTGCTTTACTTAAAGGTTGGCGCAGTATGTATTTCCCTTCCATACCGTGTCACTTATAATTTTACTATTCGCCTACCACTTGTCGCCTCAGTATTAAAAAGTTATAAATATAGGGAAGTGTCTATCGATCGATGGATACATAGTTCAAATTATTGATTTAATTTGCTATATCTCCAATTTACGATATGAAACTGGAGAAAACTTGCGTAAAGTAATTTAGTTAATACACGTGTTGGAAACCAACCACGTCTAAATTTTACAAGATAAAACTTCTTTCTCCATCCTCTGGATCGGGAGTCGTATTCGTCTCAATTTGTGACACTGTGTGACCAACTGTGTAATGCTGATGACAAAGAACAAGAAATCAATATACTTACGTAAACGGATTCATAAATATCATGTATTATTTCAGGTGAACGGTACACTTTTCCCCAAAAGAAGTAGTGAGACCCAGACGATGTGGTCGCGCCTTCTGAAGCTCTGGCGGCATGTCTCCAAAGAGAGGACGCGCTTCGAAACAGAACCCGATACAGGTGATGCTCTTGGATGTAGATTTGTACATGAATATGGGTAGTTGGGTACCAGGAACAAGTCTGCTCCCGACTAGACGGAATACAAAAGAGCAAGGAGTTTTGTAGGGTGTAATAAGCTTTGGAATGGAAGGGGACTGTTTTAATTTACCGACTGTGCAGCCTGTATGCACTGTATGATTGTGCAGCAAATTAAGGAGACAACGAAAAAATCTTCTTATTATTAATTAATTGATACGTAACATCATGAAAGTCCAATTAAGTCGATTTTTGTGTTGTTTCCATAGTGAAACTTGCTCAGCATGACTGCCCCAGTACCTTGATCACTCGTGCTATATACGTAATATAACTATATAACCCGAAAATGACCCATGTATGGAATTGAACGTTAGTGAATTTATGCTCCTTTTTCAAGCTGTTAGCTTTGCCGAAGTGTTTCATAGTGGCAAGCGACTTCACTAACATAAAACTTATCTATTGCTCGCAGGTCTTCTCGGCAAAGGCCTGAGCCGTCAAGCGAACCGTCTGTGGAACTACGGCATCGTCGGTGGACTGGGCTCTGTCTGTTTGTTACTGCTGTTCCCGCTGGCGGCGCTCCTGGGCAGCTTGCTGGCGCTGGCAACGGCCGCCACGGTATGTAGCGGGTGATAGTACCGAGACTAGGGCCTCGGCCGGCAAGCGAACCGTCTGTGGAACTACGGCATCGTCGGCGGACTGGGCTCCCTCTGTTTGTTACTGCTGTTCCCGCTGGCGGCGCTCCTGGGCAGCTTGCTGGCGCTGGCGGCGGCCGCCACGGTATGTAGCGGGTGATAGTACCGAGACTAGGGCCTCGGCCGGCAAGCGAACCGTCTGTGGAACTACGGCATCGTCGGCGGACTGGGCTCCCTCTGTTTGTTACTGCTGTTCCCGCTGGCGGCGCTCCTGGGCAGCTTGCTGGCGCTGGCGGCGGCCGCCACGGTATGTAGCGGGTGATAGTACCCGCCAATAGTACCTAGTGGCCGATTATGTTCGAAATAATATTTTAGGAAATCAAACACTTCATGTTCAAAATAAAGCTCTATTCCATAATCAAGGTTTTCACAAATAAGTCAGGATGTTACCACGAATTACACAAAAGATACGAATTACCAAACTTCCCGTGACCGCTTCCCAGAATGTCCAAGCGAGCGGCGTTCCCGCTTAAAGTGACAGGACTTGAAGAGCTGTCAGTCATGCGCTTACGGCGCTAATTAGCAGTTAAAGGTGCGTTTAAACCAAAAGAACTTCGCTGTTCTAGCGCCCGTTCTACGAAATCAACCAATCACGTTTTGTTTACCGATCGAATTTCGTAGAGTGGGAGGTTAGAACAGCGAATGCTATTTTAGTTTAACCGCACCTTTAGGCGTTAGCAGACAGATCGGACAGTATTTTAAATTATTTTTATTATATTTTTCATATTTTTTTCCTAATTTTTGGCACCACGGTTCAAAAGTTAGAGGGACACATTTTTTATATTCTGCAGCGCTGAAATATGATGATGTGATAAGATTAATGTAAACAGGTGCCGCTATGGATGCCGCCGGTGACGGCGGGTGTTTACGCGTCCAACGCGCTCTTGTACGACCTGGATTGTCCCGATCCGCCCCGGCTTAATAGGTGAGTGTTTCCCTCTTATGTTACGTTCACTGTTCGTACCCCATATCACCGCTATACTTATTTAACCTATTTGCCGCGCTCCTTGATGGAAAAAATAACCGTATTCAAAGTGAAAGAGAGGTGACATTTCCATGAATTAATTGCTTTAGATCCGTACAGTAAGCATAGCGACGATATGTGGATTATCTCACAAATATTGATGGTTCCACGAGAGTTGAGGTCACGCACACATCAACATGTCATTTAAACACACGGGGAATTTGAAATTAGTGTTCTTTTTTCGTACTGACAGCAAACCCAATTGGCCCATCTTACGGCCAAAAAGTTTGTTCAAGGGATTTGCTTCAATATTTTGACTCAAGTCATTCATTAATTCACTACATTTTTTACTACTTGCAGTACTGTACTAATTGCAGTACTTCATTTGGATGTGTGTTTAACATAAAGTTAGAATCCGCGCTAGCGCTTAATAGAGAAAGGAAGCGTGTGAAAAGGAAGCCACCAGTTATATGAGTATTACACGAGTGCGAAAAAGATAGACAACAATCCCAAAAGCATAACCACTTTCGAAGTGACATATCAGCCGTATCAGCCTGGTCGACGGAGATTGATATTTTAAAAGTGATTTTATAATTAAAACTTATAAGAAGGAATTTATACAGATCATGAAATCAATATGGTGTCGTGTTGTGTAAATAATTGCCTTGTTGCCCACTACAGAAATAACGACAAACACTCGTTTCACAGGTAAATATGATGTGCCGGTTGATTGTTTTCAAACGATATTTTGTCTATTTAGTAGCATTAATTGTGTGAATTATCAAATTGTAGCATTAATTGTTAGTTGTTCTATCACTGTGAGCTAATAATTTATCACAATAGTTAATATTAAAGGATATTTTGTGTAAAAATATAAATTGTTACGCTACGCTAGAGCTCGACTAAATGTTGAACTACCAATATCGATATTTGTTCGATAAACGTACCCAATCAGTCTATTTCTTACAATGCTGTCATGATACTAGATTTTGAACACAAATGTGTATATAAATAACTTAAAGGACCTTATTATGTTTTCTGTTTTTTTGTGTTATACCTACTAGTGTGTTTTTTCCGTTAAATTTAAGTGAAGTTATTTAGTTTAAATATAATTAATTTCTCTTAGAAACGAGTGGCTTAATTCTTACTGTTATTGAATTAATAAGAATAGTACATTACTGCAGAAGCCGGGATACGAGGGTTTTCAGGCCGAATACGTATTTATGTATCAGTAGGTACAGTCGAGTTCATAAATATATGAGCAAATCCAAGGCTTCAAAAATAAATGAGCATAGAAAAGTACATATGCATCTGAACCAGTGGCGGCTGCTGACTTCGAGAACCGGTGGTGCACTTAGTATAGTTACTATAGTTAGTATGGAAAATTATGTCGTAATTAAAAAATGCAATTTGCACATTTATTTTCACACAGTTCATAAAATTTATTTACTTTACCTACAGTTTTAATCTTATAATTATGCTAATAAACAAATTAATAACACTAATAACAAACAGAAACAACAAGCGCAAAGATATTACGTCTCTCCGGCCGATGCGCGCCGCCTCGTGTCTAGTCGGGAACTTCCGGAAGTCATCGGCACCGCCCAGTCGGGACGGCGCTCCAAATTCGCATATTTCTTCATACAGTTTGTTCGTAGCATCTTCCGTCTCACGCGCCAGAGGTGTTTACGCGATTCCCATACAATTTCGACTTGATGACGAGTGCGCTCCGCCGAGCGCACGGATGACTCTTTGTACGCGCGAAAAAAATAGTTTAACGGACTTCGCTACAGTGATATAGTGATATAGGCTTCATAGATTTTTTTTAAATATGAAAATAAAAATATAGGAATGTCGTATGGACGGAATGGGTACATATTTGAAAATGTTAATTATGACGATTCTGTTAAATTTTATGGTAGTGCAGCGCACGAGCGCACTTAAGGTACAGCCGCCACTGATCTGAACAGATTCACCAACCAAAAATATGTGTACATATTACCCGTCATATTAATCTGAACATGTGTCTCATTAATGTGTAATCAACTGAAACACAAAACTTTTTCCTTATATTTTGACAGTCATAGAAAAGAGTACCGTACTGTCAAACTATACTTTTCTCTCTTTAACTTTACGAATGACGTCATAGAAGGGTCATGAGTATTTGCTTGCGGCTTTTTAGTCTTTTTACCCATTTATTTGCAGCACGCTTAGCCCTTATTTCCCGACCTCTCCAGTAATAACTCCTCTCCAGTAACTTATGTTTTTCCCATGTAATCTGTCCAATTTAACGGAAATAAAAAACACCGTGTATGCAAGAATAGTTGCTCTTATAAAGTTTAATGGTTAAATAGCCGTCAAAGTTAAAACTTGTTTGAATTGCTTGACGCTAACGCATACTAAAGGTTAAACCTTATAGCAAAATAACTAAGATAATGTATATCTATGATAGGTACATGTTGTCGATAAAACAGTCGGGCATCGATAGATAATTGGTCTGTTGTAACAGGCAACCCTATTCCTGACCACACATAGACAAATTTACGCACACACTGGCGTTTCGTTTTTGGTTATGCCTTTAATCGTAGTCAATCGTTCTTTGTCATTTTAGTTCTGTGGTGTTTAATCATAATCATTCACCTCAATTCTGGTGAAATTATCTATACCTGTAATTGCCGATTTCTAAGAATGAACTTTTGACAGTTATAGATTAATCCTTATTGATATAAAGGTAAGACTCACCATTTCGATAATCTTAATGTCATATATATATATAAGGCTCATTTCTAAACTATCGAAAGTTCATTCTTAGAAATCTACAACTATAAGGTTCACATGTCAGATTGGGACAGTGAATATTTTATGTTGCACCTCTCTCTTTCTTAACCCTTTGATAGCCGATCACGATTCTAACTCGTTACTTTCGCAGTTAGAATCTTAAACTCTAATGACGTATTAGTGTTCAAATGTAAACAAATAATTTTTAATTTTCCTTTTTCTTTTTTTGTTACGTCAATTCGGCTCAGGATTAGCACTTGTATTATAGATAAATTACCGAGAACTTGAAATTGTATATACTGTAGTGATAATGTGTGTACAATGTATTGTGTGGTATTGTTTATGTTTGTGTGTTTTGTCTCGAATCTTGTACTGTCATTTGAGTAATAGTAAATCTAATTACAAAGACGTAAGGCCCACCTTAGGAGTGTTACTTTTAGTAACACTACTACAAATTCTACTGAGAACCATGCTTAGAACACACTACACAAAAAGTAATAGACTTGTTCATATCTGCTACATGTAGCCGAACATTTGCTAGAATCACGATCTAACCACTGGATTGAGCTTCACAACCAAAACCTCTTAAAATACAAGTTAATCCTCAAGGAGAATGGTCAGGGTCAGGGTCAGAACGTGAGTGAAGGAAAATATTATTAATCGAGGTTGGTTTTGTTGCAGAATAATGGTGTTATTCGAAGTGTTAGTGTGGCGTATCGCGATATTGGGAATACTGCAGCCCGTAGCGGCCATTTTGGTCGCAGTTGTTTTGTGTCCCGTCAGCGCTTTCTTACTTCTAGTCGGTAAGTTGAGGACTGTGGTTCAGAATTTCGGCTAAAAGCTACAGATTTCAATAATTAAAATATACGTTACATCCAGAGATCGGAAAAATGTACGTCATTGTTCGCAATAGTATGGACATGACTCCAAATATTTAATAATTAAATAAGTTTCAGAAAATTATCTCTTTGACACCGGTAATTGCTGTTAAGAGTACTGAGAAAACAAGACGCAAGGCTATATCACTTGTTAACCGCTCGACACAAATTGACTACTTGATAATAACCCTTTTATCTAAATATTACTCAAAACACGTGTTTCAGGTGCAAAGATTTCCTTGCCTTTTTATATCAACCGACTTTTAAAAAAAAAAGAAGAAGTTCTCAATTCAACTGTATGTTTTTTTCATGTTAGTTACCATAACTTCCGACTGGGCGAACCGATTTTGATGATTATTTTTTTGTTTGAAAGCTGAAGAAAACCATATATTATAAGCCATAAATTTGCATTAAGCAAAATAAACCGATGGTTCCGGTACTAAGTCGGGGTATGATTTTTTATTTGGTGATTATGTTAATAGAATGTTCTTTTCCAAGGCGGCGTGAGTTGGTGGGCAATCCGCGCGCTATGGGAGATGGCGGCGTGGCGCATCCTCATCAGCCGCGCGGCGCGCGTGCCCGCGCACGACTCGGCCTTCTGCCGCCGCGTCGACGGGCCCGGCCTGCGCACCCGCACGCACTACCAGATCACGTGAGTGTCACGTGTCTTGTCTACCTTAGGCGGCGTCAGTTGGGCCATCCGCGCGCTATGGGAGATGGCGGCGTGGCGCGTCCTCATCAGCCGCGCACGACTCGGCCTTCTGCCGCCGCGTCGACGGGCCCGGCCTGCGCACCCGCACGCACTACCAGATCACGTGAGTGTCACGTGTCTTGTCTACCTTAGGCGGCGTCAGTTGGGCCATCCGCGCGCTATGGGAGATGGCGGCGTGGCGCGTCCTCATCAGCCGCGCACGACTCGGCCTTCTGCCGCCGCGTCGACGGGCCCGGCCTGCGCACCCGCACGCACTATCAGATCACGTGAGTGTCACGTGTCTTGTCTACCTTAGGCGGCGTCAGTTGGTGGGCCATCCGCGCGCTATGGGAGATGGCGGCGTGGCGCGTCCTCATCAGCCGCGCACGACTCGGCCTTCTGCCGCCGCGTCGACGGGCCCGGCCTGCGCACCCGCACGCACTATCAGATCACGTGAGTGTCACGTGTCTTGTCTACCTTAGGCTGCGTCAGTTGGTGGGCCATCCGCGCGCTATGGGAGATGGCGGCGTGGCGCGTCCTCATCAGCCGCGCACGACTCGGCCTTCTGCCGCCGCGTCGACGGGCCCGGCCTGCGCACCCGCACGCACTATCAGATCACGTGAGTGTCACGTGTCTTGTCTACCTTAGGCTGCGTCAGTTGGTGGGCCATCCGCGCGCTATGGGAGATGGCGGCGTGGCGCGTCCTCATCAGCCGCGCACGACTCGGCCTTCTGCCGCCGCGTCGACGGGCCCGGCCTGCGCACCCGCACGCACTACCAGGTCACGTGAGTGTCACGTGTCTTGTGTACCTTAGGCGGCGTCAGTTGGTGGGCCATCCGCGCGCTATGGGAGATGGCGGCGTGGCGCGTCCTCATCAGCCGCGCACGACTCGGCCTTCTGCCGCCGCGTCGACGGGCCCGGCCTGCGCACCCGCACGCACTATCAGATCACGTGAGTGTCGTGACCATTTTTTTTTTTCAAATTTGTCTACCTTAGGTGAGAGTTGGTGGGCGATCCGCGCGCTGTGGGACATGGCGGCGTGGCGCGTTCTCGTTAAGCCGCGTTTTCACTTAGGGTTCTGAGCGAGCATTCGCTTGTTCGTGAGCTGACGAACGAACATATTGCTATTTAAAATCCTGTTTTCATCTGCCCAAGAACGAACGAATGCTCGCTCAGAACACTAAGTGAAAATGCGGCTATAGCCGAGCGGCGCGCTTTCCAGCGCACGATTCGGCTTTCTGCCGCCGCGTCGACGGGCCCGGCCTGCGCACCTGCACGCACTATCAGATCACGTGAGTGCCACGTGTCTAGATCATCTTTTTCAACCTTGTCTACCGTAGGCGGCGTTAGTTGATAGCGATCCGCGCGCTCTGGGAGATGGCGGCGTGGCGCGTCTTCATTAAGCCGCGTTTTCACTTAGTGTTCTGAGCGAACATTCGCTTGTTCGTGAGCTGACGAGCGAACAATTTGCTACTTGAAATCTCAGAACACTAAGTGAAAATGCGGCTTTAGCCGAGCGGCGCGCGTTGCAGCGCACGACTCGGCCTTGAGCACGCACTACCAGATCACGTGAGTGTCACGTGTCCTGTCTACCTGAGGCGGCGTCAGTTGGTGGGCCATCCGCGCGCTATGGGAGATGGCGGCGTGGCGCGTCCTCATCAGCCGCGCACGACTCGGCCTTCTGCCGCCGCGTCGACGGGCCCGGCCTGCGCACCCGCACGCACTACCAGATCACGTGAGTGTCACGTGTCTAGTCTACCTTAGGCGGCGTCAGTTGGTAAGCGATCCGCGCGCTATGGGAGATGGCGGCGTGGCGCGTCCTCATCAGCCGCGCGGCTTTTGTGTAAAAATCCTGGTCACGGCACCAAATTGGAAATAACTTTTTGGAAAATCCTAGTCACGGCACCAAATCGTAAGAAACTTCTCGTGAAAATCCTGGTAACGGCACCAAATTGTAAAGAATGTCTAATGAAAATCCTAATCATCGCACCAATTTGTAAAGAACGTATGATTGTTGCTATATAAAATGAGAGCCACAGCTACATGAATCATGCGTGGTGATTAAGGCTTTGTGTCAAATGTTGTACAGATGTGCCCAAGCGGTAGCCGCAGTAGCGGCGCGTGGAGAAGCCCAAGTGCTGGGCGAGTGGGTGGTTGCCGCCGAGCGCGCCATCGAGCGGCCGCTGCGGGACTACGAGCACTTCGTCACTGCCTGCTTCGGACCCTTCTCTGTGCAGATTGCTAAGGTAACGGGAGCGTTTCGATGTGCACTTGGGTGATGAATTATACAGATGTGCCCAAGCGGTAGCCGTGAAGAAGCCCAAGTGCTGGGCGAGTGGGTGGTTGCCGCCGAGCGCGCCATAGAGCGGCCGCTGCGGGACTACGAGCACTTCGTCACTGCCTGCTTCGGACCCTTCTCTGTGCAGATTGCTAAGGTAACGGGAGCGTTTCGATGTGCACTTGGGTGATGAATTATACAGATGTGCCCAAGCGGTAGCCGTGAAGAAGCCCAAGTGCTGGGCGAGTGGGTGGTTGCCGCCGAGCGCGCCATCGAGCGGCCGCTGCGGGACTACGAGCACTTCGTCACTGCCTGCTTCGGGCCCTTCTCCGTGCAGATTGCTAAGGTGACGGGAGCGTTTCGATGTGCACTTGAGTGATAAATTATACAGATGTGCCCAAGCCGTAGCCGTGAAGAAGCCCAAGTGCTGGGCGAGTGGGTGGTTGCCGCCGAGCGCGCCATCGAGCGACCGCTGCGGGACTACGAGCACTTCGTCACTGCCTGCTTCGGGCCCTTCTCCGTGCAGATTGCTGAGGTGACGGGAACGTTCATCATTATCAGCCTATGATAGTCCACTGCTGGACGTAGGCCTCTCCTATTAACTATGCGCATAAACGCATTAGGAGGTAAATGTCCATAATCGCCACGCTGGGTAAGCGGATTGGCGATCGCAGTAATGTGTCCACTATGATGACGCTGCTGCCCATCATCAATCTTTAATCAAGTATGGTCAGTGACACTTCAATCCCTTAGTCGACTCTTACGACACCCGCAGGAGGAGTTGGGACGGGAACGTTGCGATGTACATAATATATGTTTGGGTAATAAACATACGTCGCACTCCAGCGGGCAGTTTGGTGGCATGTCAAAATGATAGATAAAGTTCACAAATACATCAATTAATTTTCAAATAATCTGAAGTATTTGTACTTAGTATTTGGTACCTAGTATTTATAATGTACAATTCTAAATATCTTAGCAACTAAGGTAGTACGTTAGTAACGTATTATTTTTTAGTATTAATTCAATTTTAAATAAAAATTACAATAATTTAAATATTGCAAATATTTTATGTTATTTTTTATCTCGGAGAAATGTGTGTGAATAAACTTCACTTCCTCTTCTACGCTGGCCATAGCAAATAGACGTTTTGCTTCTTTTATCGCAATGGCTTCGCGACTATTTAGTGTATCCACAACAGATCCATTGCAAATTTGCAATAAATAGATATGCAATTTAACAAACATAGCAAATCTTTCTATGTAATAGACGGCACTGCAACAACAAATATAAGTATGAACGGCAGTCGTAAAGACACATATCAGCTATTTATTTGTTTTTTATGTGGCCAGTTAAATAGGCTATCAATTATCACTGCAGAGTACGTTAAAGACTAATAAAAGTAATAATTGATAACCGGTAACTGATTCTAATAAACTATCCTTTATGTTACTATATTTTTGTTAATAAATGATTATTATTTAAAAAAAAGTTACAATTACTAAATACATTATAATACTCGTAAGTTAAGATTTTTTTTGTAAACCTTACTTTGCCACCAAAGTGCCCGTTAGAGTGCGACGTATGGTAATAAATTATACATATGTGCCCAAGCTGCGAGTGCCCTGTCCACCGTGTTTTTTATTTTTAGTTTCTGTAAAATTAAATAGGTTGCTTGGTACGTTAATTGGAGCCATCTGATCTGGTAAATCGCTTTTAGTCGAATCAGAAAAAAAATGTTTTTTCATCTACGATAAAATAAAACATGGAAGCCGCTCGGCATACTAAATTGCCTTTCAAAAACGGTCCTGAATTTTAGTTGACAAATGTCACCCCCTCTTCATTGTATCAGGGCAATGAATTTCAATGTCAACCTATAAAAACTTAAACCGCCATTTAAAAAGAGTTGTGATAGGTCCATCAAAATTTTATTTGGCTACATTCTATAAACAATTAAACATTTATCAAAGATGTTTCGCCAGAATATGCGCGTGGTTTAAAAAAACGTTATACCCATCTTGATACAATTGAACAATTGTTTCTGGGGACATTTTTGAGCTGGCGTTAGACGTCCATGTTACCAGGTTGTCCCATAATGATCTGGCCTGACCCACTTCTAGACTACGTGTCATGACATATTATATACCGCTAGATAGCACGTCTAATCACGTATTCTTATCCCAAGAAAGAACAACATATCAGCTTTATTTGCAGATTTAGAGCCATATAAGTGAAGCTTGTCGGAAGATATTTGAGAATGTCGAAAATTGAGTACCGAAGTGTTATAAAGTTTCTGTTTAGAGAAGGGTTAACTCCTGCTCAAATAAAAGATCGTTTGGATAAAGTGTACGGCCACTCCTCTCCTTCCTATAGCACAGTAAAAAATTGGGTGAACGAGTTTCGTAATGGCCGGGAAGCTGTCGAAGACCTGGGGCATGCTGGAAGACCTGTGGAAGTCCTTACCCCTGAGAATGTCACCAGCGTCAAAGAAGAAGTTTTAAGTGACCGCTGCCTAAAAATCAGGGAAATAGCAGCAAGGCTAGGACTTTCGAAGAGCACCGTCCATCGTATAATCCATGACCATCTTCATATGAGTAAGGTCAGTGCAAGGTGGGTACCCAAACTTCTGTCAGCGGTCCAAAAAGATGAAAGAGTGAAATGTGCTTCTGACTTTTTGGACCTCTGTGGCGAAAATCCCAAAACCATAATTGAACGATTGGTAACTGGAGACGAAACAATGGTGCTCTATTATGATCCTGAAAGCAAACGCGAGTCGATGGAGTGGCCTTTTTAAAAACGAAAAGCCGCCTACTAAGGCAAAGGTGCAGCAGTCTAACAAAAAGCTCATGTGCACGATATTTTGGGATTGTCATGGTATCCTGATGGTTGATTTCAAAGAGCGTAATACCGTTATAAATGGCGAATACTACGCTTCTTTGATTCACAAATTGCGGGCCGCCATAAAGGAAAAGAGACGAGGTAAGCCGCCAAAGGCATCTTGCTGCTACACGACAATGCTCCGGTACACACAGCCGCCGTGGCCAAGGCTGCAGTTCGCGAGTGTGGGTTCACCGAAGTCAACCATCCCCCGTATAGTCCGGACATGGCCCCCAGCGACTACTTTTTGTTCCCAAATCTGAAGCGGGACCTACGAGGAAAAAAATTTTCTTCTGATGAAGAGTTGGAGGCGGCCGTTTTAGGCCATTTTGAGGATAAAACTTCGGCGTACTTTTACAAAGGGATAGAGATGTTAATTCAACGATGTCAAAAATGTGTTGATATTAAAGGAGACTATATTGAAAAGTAATCATAGTTTTATTTCCCTCGCATTGCAAAATATTGCTTAGGCCAAGTCATTATGGGACCTACCACGTATATATGGGCGCAGATTTTCATACATGATAAATTAATTTCATATTAGTGACGGCACATGTCAAAATAAGTAACATTAGTATGTAATAAAGGTTACAACACACTTGTTCAGTCATTAGACTTGTTTTTTTATTAACTAAATAATAATATTAGGTAAGACACCCTTTTTTCAGAGAAAAAAATACCTATTATTATTTTTGGAATCCATGTAAATAAAAATACATTCGATGTCCTATACACTACTTTTTCGTTTAAATATACAAATTTTTTGACTTCTTCTAATAGTCATCGTTACCACAGAATACCGGAGGAGTTTACGCTCAGCTAGAAAAGGAGTGCAGTGAATTGATTACGTCATTACGAGAAAAGGTGGAAGCGAGACGACGTGAACTCGCTCTGGGCCTTAGCGACGCTGCGCGCGTACGAGTGCGAATAAGCGCCAATGATCTTAGGGTAAGTTGAATATTATAGAAATAGAAATAACTTTACTCGTAACATACACAAAAATCACAAAGTACAGAAACGAAAAATAATTATACAAATAAAAGCGTGTATGCTACGAAATGGCCTCATCTCAGCATGTTGCTAGCGAGTGTCAGCGCTGGTCTTCCGATGAGGCCAGATTATAAAGGATCATGCTTCAAGACTTACTTACTTACTTTTTTTTTCTTAATTCTTTTGTTAAATTGATGTACTTAAATTTTTGATTTAATCGCATGTTTGTCTCTCAGAGCAAATTGTATGTATTAACTTTCAGTGGAAACGGTTTTGGCTCATGTGTTAACATACTTGTAGACTATAAGAATGATTGTATGCTGTTTGTTTCCCAAATCAATAAAATAGAAATAAAAAAGATAAAAATGGAACCAGCACCAACAGACATGAGAGTAGGGCTATTAAATAGGTATTTAAATCTACTGCATTTAATGAACAAAGTCGAATTCCATTGCAGAACTTAGATATTCATATTTCCATTCAGAGTAAATACGAACTATGAAAAATCTTTGGCTCTAGGGTATTTAACATTTTGCAGGGAAGACAACATGTTGTATATCTGGGTTCTGCCTAGCGTTGAAAATTTCCGGATTAAATCCCGTTTCTTTCCGAACAGCTCGTTTTTTTCCTGAATTTTTCAAAAAAAACAATTAAATTTTCCACTTTAATTTTCAACTCTAAACCAATGTAAATTAGGTCTATGTTTCACTTATACGAGGAGAACGCGATGTCACAGAGGAAAAGTCAATTGAAATAGCAAGGCGTGACAGTGACAGTGACATTGATTGTTTCTGAAAAAATCCGAAAAAAACTGAATAAAACGAAATTTTCATACATTCCCGAAAAAAACATTTTGTTTTTTTCCGACATTTTCAACGCTAGTCTGCCGTGGTATCCAATTTGGTGCGTATAGAACAAACTAAAGCATATTTGTAGACATTTTTAATGGCCTAAATCTCAGCTCAGCTGTGCTGGCTCTGGGTCCAAGCGGTGCGAACTTGTGTGAAAGCCTTTGCGACGTCACGTAGATGCGAGTTGATTACCTACTTCAGAGCTTTTGAGTTTATGAGATACCACCTGGATTAGAAACAGCGTGTAATTTTGAATTTCATCGGCAGTATAATTATATTTTATCTATTATATTTTCCAGAGAGCAATACAAGCGGCAGCGTTAGAACTAGCGCGGCTGTGGGGCGGGGCGGCGCGGGGGGACGAGTGGTGGGGCGCCAGGGGGCTCTCCGTGGGGGACTGGCATGCGCTCGCGGCCAACACACTCGGCGAGGTGAGACTACTCCCCCGTCGCTCTCTTATCTGTTAATACAGAGCTAGAACTAGAACGGTTGTGGGTTAGTGAAGGGACGAGTGGTGGGGCGCCAGGGGGCTCTCCGTGGGGGACTGGCATGCGCTCGCGGCCAACACACTCGGCGAGGTGAGACTACTCCCCCGTCGCTCTCTTATCTGTTAATACAGAGCTAGAACTAGAACGGTTGTGGGTTAGTGAAGGGACGAGTGGTGGGGCGCCAGGGGGCTCTCCGTGGGGGACTGGCATGCGCTCGCGGCCAACACACTCGGCGAGGTGAGACTACTCTCCCGTCGCTCTCTTATCTGTTAATACATAGCTAGAACTTCTAAATCTTTGTCAGACTCGGACTGTTGAAAGCTAGAAGATAATATCAATGTTTTTATTTCAGGTTTTCGACCCAGAAATCTTAGTAGCTCTCGAAGAGAGCGAAGCCAGATTACCATTAGAGAGCGGAGAAGGGGCTAGAGCTTGGGCGGCGCGCTGCGGCCGCGACGAGGCGCCGCCCGACGTGGTCGCCGAGCGCGACGACTGGCGCCGAGCGCACGGTCAGCACACACACTATACACCACACACTAGGAGCCGAGAGCGGAGCCCGGCTGCCTCTAGAGGCGGCGCGCACGGTCAGCACACACACTATACACCACACACTAGGAGCCGAGAGCGGAGCCCGGCTGCCTCTAGAGGCGGCGCGCACGGTCAGCACACACACTATACACCACACACTAGGAGCCGAGAGCGGAGCCCGGCTGCCTCTAGAGGCGGCGCGCACGGTCAGCACACACACTATACACCACACACTAGGAGCCGAGAGCGGAGCCCGGCTGCCTCTAGAGGCGGCGCGCACGGTCAGCACACACACTATACACCACACACTAGGAGCCGAGAGCGGAGCCCGGCTGCCTCTAGAGGCGGCGCGCACGGTCAGCACACACACTATACACCACACACTAGGAGCCGAGAGCGGAGCCCGGCTGCCTCTAGAGGCGGCGCGCACGGTCAGCACACACACTATACACCACACACTAGGAGCCGAGAGCGGAGCCCGGCTGCCTCTAGAGGCGGCGCGCACGGTCAGCACACACACTATACACCACACACTAGGAGCCGAGAGCGGAGCCCGGCTGCCTCTAGAGGCGGCGCGCACGGTCAGCACACACACTATACACCACACACTAGGAGCCGAGAGCGGAGCCCGGCTGCCTCTAGAGGCGGCGCGCACGGTCAGCACACACACTATACACCACACACTAGGAGCCGAGAGCGGAGCCCGGCTGCCTCTAGAGGCGGCGCACGGTCAGCACACACACTATACACCACACACTAGGAGCCGAGAGCGGAGCCCGGCTGCCTCTAGAGGCGGCGCGCACGGTCAGCACACACACTATACACCACACACTAGGAGCCGAGAGCGGAGCCCGGCTGCCTCTAGAGGCGGCGCGCACGGTCAGCACACACACTATACACCACACACTAGGAGCCGAGAGCGGAGCCCGGCTGCCTCTAGAGGCGGCGAGCGCACGGTCAGCACACACACTATACACCACACACTAGGAGCCGAGAGCGGAGCCCGGCTGCCTCTAGAGGCGCCGAGCGCACGGTCAGCACACACACTATACACCACACACTAGGAGCCGAGAGCGGAGCCCGGCTGCCTCTAGAGGCGGCGCGCACGGTCAGCACACACACTATACACCACACACTAGGAGCCGAGAGCGGAGCCCGGCTGCCTCTAGAGGCGGCGCGCACGGTCAGCACACACACTATACACCACACACTAGGAGCCGAGAGCGGAGCCCGGCTGCCTCTAGAGGCGGCGCGCACGGTCAGCACACACACTATACACCACACACTAGGAGCCGAGAGCGGAGCCCGGCTGCCTCTAGAGGCGGCGCGCACGGTCAGCACACACACTATACACCACACACTAGGAGCCGAGAGCGGAGCCCGGCTGCCTCTAGAGGCGGCGCGCACGGTCAGCACACACACTATACACCACACACTAGGAGCCGAGAGCGGAGCCCGGCTGCCTCTAGAGGCGGCGCGCACGGTCAGCACACACACTATACACCACACACTAGGAGCCGAGAGCGGAGCCCGGCTGCCTCTAGAGGCGGCGCGCACGGTCAGCACACACACTATACACCACACACTAGGAGCCGAGAGCGGAGCCCGGCTGCCTCTAGAGGCGGCGCGCACGGTCAGCACACACACTATACACCACACACTAGGAGCCGAGAGCGGAGCCCGGCTGCCTCTAGAGGCGGCGCGCACGGTCAGCACACACACTATACACCACACACTAGGAGCCGAGAGCGGAGCCCGGCTGCCTCTAGAGGCGGCGCGCTGCGGCCGCGACGAGGCGCCACTACACTATACACCACACACTAGGAGCTGTAGGACTATACATGGACAACAACGATGGCCACAGCTGCCCCAAAATACTGCACTACCAGCAGTTCGGTGGTTCCGAGGCCACCGACTACGGCGACCATCTAATTGGCGACCACTTCGACGACGATCTGTAGGACTATACATGGACAACAACACATCCACACACTAGGAGCCGAGAGCGGAGCCCGGCTGCCTCTAAACTGCGACGATGGGGTACACATACACCTGATACTAAGAGCTGGGAGCGGAGCTCGGCCACACAATACATTGTAATCACATATTACAGACTAAATATGCAATACCTAGTATTCGGTATATTTTTCGGGTCCAAACCATCTCACATTATGTTTACAATGCATATGCTCAAAAACCTGGTACTGCCGAGATAGTCTGGTTTTCCTCGCATAATGCATTGTAAAATCTAATATGGTACACATGTTTAAATGCAGGCTTTTTCGGACTCTTGTCGGACACTCGTCCTGAAAAAAGCCTACTTTCCACACTTTTATCATAAATACTAAATAACTATTTTAGTACATATGGTGTACTTTTTAGGCTCTAGTGCAAGAAGTGGGTCATTTTACGTCAAGTCAAAACTTTGGAGGGCCATCTGTACTAAAAACTCTAACTCGTGTAACTCGTGTCGATTTAAAACACTCCCTATCGCTCGTGTTTTAAAACATCGCCACTCGTTTCGAATTTCATTTTTTTCGCACTTGTGTCGTAATGTACTATTGTACGTTGGCAGGCATGTGGGGCGAATGGGGCGGCACCCCGGCACCCCGCGTGCCGCCGCCGACGCTGGAGCTGAGCGCCTTCAGCCCGCGCGTGCCTTCCATGCCGCCCGTGCCGCCGCCGCCCGTCGTGGCGCTAGTGCTGCACAACAGGTACGGTCACGTCCACAAATAGTAACGCAGGCGAGCCTACTTGTGGGGCGAATGGGGCGGCACCCCGCGTGCCGCCGCCGACGCTGGAGCTGAGCGCCTTCAGCCCGCGCGTGCCTTCCATGCCGCCCGTGCCGCCGCCGCCCGTCGTGGCGCTAGTGCTGCATAACAGGTACGGTCACGTCTACAAATAGAAACGTAGGCGAGCTACTTGTGGGGCGAATGGGGCGGCACCCCGCGTGCCGCCGCCGACGCTGGAGCTGAGCGCCTTCAGCCCGCGCGTGCCTTCCATGCCGCCCGTGCCGCCGCCGCCCGTCGTGGCGCTAGTGCTGCACAACAGGTACGGTCACGTCTACAAATAGAAACGTAGGCGAGCTACTTGTGGGGCGAATGGGGCGGCACCCCGCGTGCCGCCGCCGACGCTGGAGCTGAGCGCCTTCAGCCCGCGCGTGCCTTCCATGCCGCCCGTGCCGCCGCCGCCCGTCGTGGCGCTAGTGCTGCATAACAGGTACGGTCACGTCTAAACATAGAAACGTAAGCGAGCCTACTTGTGGGGCGAATGGGGCGATGCCCCTACCTTGAAGGTTGAGTTTAAGCTGGACTCCTTCAGCCAATGTGTAATAACTAGGGTTAGGATTTTGGTGGCATTTATTGAACATAGAGCAGTGGAGTCGATGTTACAAACATTTTTAACTTGAATAAATGATTAACTTATAAAATAATAACGAAATAGTGTTCATTTCAAGCTGGATTTATCAAGGAATTTAAATAAATAACATGAAATTTATTTTTGAGAAACAAGAAAAATAAAAATTTTCAACTAAAAATGTTGGTATATGTGAAAATTTATTTATTTAATTTTTAAGGTTCTAGTTCTCTCGAAGACTGTAACTGTTCTGTTATAATTATAATAATCATAAGCTATATTACAAAGAATGATTGAACTTCAATTCATAGGTAGTCAAATATTAAAGATGAAATTATTTGATAGGTACTTAAAATTGGCGTAACCATGTTTAAAAGAATATATTTATTAATTAAATCTGATTAATTAATTATTCAATCAATCATAAAAAAAATTAACAACGACTCCACTGTTCTCTGTCCACCTAATGCCACCAAAATTCCTAACCCTAGTAATAATCATTCATTTGCTTTGAAATTCGGTTGAGCCTTATTCCTATGTAAAATAAGAGTGACAGCTGGTAACCACAGTTGGGCCAATCAACTTTTCGATCGACACTATTTTGTCCCGTAACGCAGGTGACAATTTCATCAAGTTTGCTAGAAAAAATGCTTATAATTGTGCATGCGTTAGGCCCCACACAAGTTCACATCGATACTTTTAGGTTCCAACTGCTTTTCATTGTAAATATGTGTATAGTATTAATTGACGTACATTTTGTAAGTTCATTAAAATAGTAACGCAGCAGACAGGAAATATGTCGATCGAAAAGTTGATTGGACCAGTTACCAGAAGCAATTGAGTGGCTGTCTATGCCGTTGGTGCCGATGCCACCCGAAGTGGCGCTAGACAGATACGTATGAGATGAATTCATGAGGGGCGAATGGGGCGATGCCCCCATAGTTTGAGGGTTGGGTTTAAGGTTCAGCCAGTGTGTACTGTCTATGCCGGCGCTGCCGGTGCCACCCGAGGTGGCGCTAGTATTCCTCAACAGATACGTATGCGTGAATCCATAAGGGGCGAATGGGGCGCTGCTCCCGTACCCTGGATTTAAACCGGAAATAAATAAAATAAAAGCAACAGGAATTGATTCCTTTATTTATACAAAAGTCCCTTTTTCTTTTATGCTACTTAAAAATATCCGATTCCTTTTTCAGGGAATCAGATAACCCCGTCCCTCTGGATTCAGACCTGTGCGCTGAAATCCTGAGAAGTTTAGAAGACGCACCCGACTGTGATGACAGAAGAGGTTAGTAATTACTAGCAGCTCGTTTTAAAAAATCAAACTAGTCTCAGTTTTCTTCAATTACAAATATTTCATGAATACTACTGTCGGCTCTTACCCGCCATTCTTAGAGGTATGCAAGGGGAAAAACAACCTTTATATATTTTCTGTCCGTGTGGTGGCGGCAGTAAGAATACATTGGTCACCACCCCAACTCATCCCGCGGGTAATCCCGGGGTAAAGATCGTGAGAGCCGACTAAGGGATTGAAGTGTCACTGACAATTCTTTGATAGAAGATTGATGATCAGCGTAGTGGACATGTTACTGCGATCGCCAATTCGCTTGCCCAGCGTGGCGATTATGGGCATTTACCTCTTAGTGAATCTTAATGAAAAGATGCCAATGTGTTCGCTGATAGCTGGCACAGTGCACAAACAAATCAGTTATATTTGTAACAAATTTAACTAAAGATTGGTTGTTGTTATTTTATAGCATTTTAGACGCTTTGGTATATATGTATACTACTGTAAGTCTATTGTGTAATTTGTTAAATAAATAAATAAATACGCAGTTAATAGGAGAGGCCTACATCCTGCAGTGGACTAAGATAAGTTGATGATGTGATTTTGTAGACGGTGTCGAGCGATACCGAGGTGGCGGCAGCGAAGAGGGCGGCAGTGACGGCGCGAGCGAAGGCACGCTCGATGACGACGCCAGTTCTAATCATACCAGGGACACCGACGGCGCGCTCTGCAGGTAACATTTATCAAGAAAAGAGTTGTCTATAGATGTAGTGAGCGATTAATTAATCTATTGTCGGTAAATCTTCGCACTTAAACTATGAATATAATTATGAATATATCCTAGATTGACATATCGAGGTTTGCCTGGTGAAACCCGATAAGCCGATATAACTGTTCATTGACATGACAACCTCATGTAAGTGTCATATGTTTGTATTTTAAAACCGATTTTCTTGACTTATCGGGTCCAGGCAACCCTCTATATACACTGTTGTGTTAACAGTACTTTCGGATCCCATTCTAATCGCGGTTTGATAATACCTTTATCAATATACATACATATATACAGTGTGTTAACATCATGCAGGGTTTTATTGAAACCGAAGATTTTTACTTAAACCGTGAGTATTATTTGTTTAACATTTCTAATTTTAAACGTTATTAATTTTCTAAGAAATGTTCACTGATAAGCGAAGTACTTCAAAATTAATCGTTAATTAGTTGACAATGACAGTCCGCAGCCACTCGGAGTGTTTGACAATTAAGTAGGATACGCGTCACATTGATCGTTGGAAGAAAATAATAGAAGATTGTACAACAAGTGCATAAAGTGACCTCGTCTACTATTTTGGTCTTCGCTTCGCTCAGACCAAAAAATTGCCTTGGACAAAAATTGACATTTATGCCCGTGTTGTACACTCTGCTTTTCACTTCGTTTGCGAGGAAAGTAACATTTTCACTGTAATTTACACAACTAAGTTGTCGTAAAGCGAAAGAAGAAAAAATATACAACCAATAACCGCCAACTCATTTTTTAATTATTTTTTTTAATTTTCAACCTGTGATCACAGCTTCAGATGCTCGATTTTCTGCCAAGTCAAACATTTCGGAGCATTTTTGATCGATAATCGATATCTATTTTATGTGATTTACTAAATTGAATGAGAGAAAATACAGAATTCTAATATTGTAATATATATTTAACCAAATTTTGTCAGTTATATTATTTTATTGCTTAATAAAATTGTGCAATATGTTTTAACTGTTTGGTTGTTGGGACCGATTACCCTAGCCCATCTTCGCCTTAGAAAACAATTTTACTTTTATGCTCTAGAATATGAAATGCGATTTTATGTCGTCTACGCACGACATGAAGGTGCATTTTTTGAGCAT